>JAQFXU010001070.1:0-34735 GCA_034693705.1 Spatulosminthurus flaviceps
TATACTTAGCATACCGAGGGCTGGTGGTCTACGAGTTGACCACAGGGCTGAGGATACTTGTGAGTGTCAACCTCACACCAGCTTTTGCTCAAATTATTGTGGAGGAAGTCAAGGCTTGTGAACATTTACAATGGAAATGCTCCATATGTAGAGATACATTGACATATTTTAGAAATGTTGTTCACATATATCAATAAATATCTATAGACCACGGGGGAAATATTTTGGTCAGCCAGAGGCAGGTTCCATTGAAAGTTATTAAAGGGGGACATGACAGTCGGAAATGCTTTCACTCTGATTTTCACTCCAATATTTTTCGAGTGCGTTCCCATGTAAAAATATATATTTCACACCCACTTTTATTATTTAACTAAAATTGGGAAATGTCTCTCTAAATTTTAATTTCAAGCTTTTAACAAGAAAACCCTCCCTACCTTTGAAGTACTCAATCTTGTCAGTTACAAGTTCCATTTAAAATTAAGGTCACTTCAAATGTAGCATTTTCCATGCGGTGGTCTGACAATGAGTGGGAGGAAAATGATACTCACAAATCAAATCAAGGGGAAAAGTGACAGGGAAGAAATTTTCCTTGTCGTAAAAAAAAGCGAGATAATTTTTTTTATCTGAGGAAAAATGTTATGTTGGATGTGAAAATCTCTACTTTTATTCGACGGAATCTCATTCTCTCCAAAGATTAAAGTCAGTGGTATCTCTCTCTACATAGAAATCCAGGCCAGGAATGGGTCCTGGGAAATATTAGGAGTATATGTATGTATTTTTATATTTACGGAGAAAGTAAGGGAAAGACGAGCATAATTACTCCAGAATTAGGCAAGAATTTCTGTTAATGTCAACTTTTAAAATAATTCAAGTCTCAAAGGAAGTAGATGTGCATCTTTTTTCTCATTCCTCCAGTCACTCTCTCTGCACAAGTTGATGTGTTGTAATGTGCCAGTGTTTTCTAAAGAATATGGCTCCTTGTAATTACTAACATACATCCAATATTGTATAGCTTTAACATATCTTCGGGTAAATTCCAAAAGGAGCTATTTGCAGAAATCGCTAACGCGCGATTGTACCAATTGAGAGTTTGTATAAATTGTAAAGTCAAGAGGGGTTATATAAATGCTACCGCTATCACGCGTAGCCACGATCAGCGTACGTACATGCAGACTGGGTTCCTTTGAACATTAAGCTAGCGCTACACATAGCCCCTCTTCGAAAGAAGCTTGAAAAATTATAGCCCCTAACAATCTGGACTTTAGCCGACGATATACATAATTTAGGTGGGATTTTAATCCCAAAATCCATCAACTCCAACTTGTTTTGAAAAATTTTAAATGTTGGGTGATATTTCCATTCTCACTTATTATACATTGTTTCAAAATTATACAAAGCCCATTGTTACATCCGCTGATTAAAACAATATTGCCATTTTGTTCTCCGTGGTAATTTATTCCATGCAAATCATATTAAGCCTGGTGAGTAAATTTGTACTGCTTTCTCCTCCTCAAGTGACCCCTCACTCCCACGTTCACCCCCTCCCATTGACTTTCGCTGACTAAAGAGAAAGTCCTCCGATATTTCGACTTGATGGATTGTCCATTCTTTTACGTTCACTTACGCATAGTGTATCTTGAAATAGTTTTGTGCACTGAAAATATAAAATGACGGGAGGAGTACGTGCAAAGTATATGGAAATTAAAAGGGACAAGGAAAAGTGTTAAAGGAGAGAAAGAAAAAAAGGGAGAGATAAAACAACATTTTTTTGCATTAGCAAGTTTACTGGATCGGTGGGTATAGAAAGTGCGCAGCATTCCCAAATACCGCAATGAAATGACAGTCGTCGCATGTGTGTTTCCGAATCCTGCTTCCTTATTATTATATCCACCCTGAGAGTCTCAGTATTTGAAAAGACTCTACCATCGTCTTTCACAACACCCATAACTATACACACATGTACTCCACACGCAATAATACTTACAACATAAAAGTTTTTTTCCCTCCATACTCATCCCCTTGGAAGGTGATTTGTCCCCGTCCTCTCACACACACATTTCACGTAAGAACACTATTAAATTGGCAAGGATACTACGCAAGATCCAATATATATATAGCTCTTCGATATACAACTCACACTATGGACTCCTAGAACTCCACTAACTATTTCTAATCTTACGAAGTAGCTAATTTACACATTTGAATGTCTAATGAAAAAAAGTTACTACCAGTGAAAGTACCTTCCATGCTTTCACTTCAAACTACTTACGAGTGTGTATAGTGAAAGTCGTAAAAGTACAATCCTTTTTTTTACATATTGATGTTATGTAATATCCATGTCTACACAAGCAGTTGCCACATGAGAAAAGAATTCTTCTTTCCCCCAATGTAAACACATTGCGAAATGTACAAGGAGTTTTAATTAAACATTCCAAATACATAGGATATTGCAAAAGGACATGCGATTATTCCTGTAAATTCCATTAAAAATTCATACAATTTCCGCTCGGAAGATTGCATTACCTCAACATATACTATACGAATATTTTACTTGATACTTAACTCCCAAAGAGACTCTCGAATTTCGAATTTTCCCCGTATTAAAAATTTTCTACCATAACAATTTCTATACCATCAGAGAGACAGAGAGAGAGAGGCAAATTACCTTTTGAAACTCGCAAAAGGTTTTATTTCACGTGGAAATTTTTTTCTAGAGCAGTAGCAGATCAAATGTGGTTCACTAGTTCCGTTCTATATGGATGAGGTATGTAGTGAGAAATCAAAGGGAATTCCTTTGGATTCTATGAAGTGCAAACGGAGCGTTGGAGTTGATAGGACCACACATACTAATGGTCAAAAGTTTCACCTCATCCCTGAGGAAGAACTTTTACATGGAGAATCCTGTGGTAAGATTTTGTTCCGTAGTGGAAACAAGCCGAGTTTAATAGAATATTCCTGGGATGAATCACCTTTTTCAGGAATCCATTAGATTTGCTTCATTGGTGATAAATTTTGTGGTCTACTGAGAGAGAGAGAGGATTGGATGAGAGAGAGAGAGAGAAGGAGAAAAGTACATTAGATTACATTAAGAGACTTTCATTCCGATCCTTTACCATTCCTCTGCGGCAGCACGCAAAGATACTTGAATGTATAGTATTTTGGCACACATGCTTCGCATACATGATATCTGTACTTTCTTACCATGCATGGAAGACTTTCCCATGTGTATATGCAAAAACTTGTTCGTAATTCACATATGTGTACATGAATGCACATATAGGGAGGTTACCTTTTTGGTAAGATTTTGCATAACAAGTTATTCCATGTGAGTAGTTATTTACTTGTAGTATCTCACTGAAGGGAGAGTATAGAGAACTGAAATGTCCTTCTAACTGGCACTCATGTTTTGGTGAAATATCCTAGAGATACAGAGAGAGAGAGAGATATCTTTTTGAGTTGTGTATTTACATTTAGCGAGTTATTTTGGAATGCTTAACATTCAGTGCATTTTCGAATCACAAGAGTTGTATGAAGGGGAGAAGAAAAGAGCTGCTGCAGTAAGTTATTTTCTTACCTCCGTATGCTTCGTCACGTACTATCCATAAACTCGATTCATTTAGCATACCATTCGCATTAGGTTTCCACACGGAATTATAAAGCCTCAAGACAGGGAAGCTCATTCTGTAGTTATTTATATATCTATAAAGTATATAATCATGCATATATTTTTTTACATACCCAAGAACCTAAATGTGGCTGGATGTGACTTAAGCTACTCTTTTTCAAAGTAAGAAAAAAAACTTCTCCTTTTTCTGCTCTTTCTCGGGAGATGAATAGAAGTCGAGCTATGTATGAAAATCTGGTAATTTTTCTAGCCAAAGTAGTAGAGTTCCTTGTCTGGTGGGATTATTGCTTAGGATTACACTTGAGGGAGTTGATTCCCTCGGATTTTTCTTCCACCATTTTTTCTTTCCTTCCAAGCTTTCTCTTTCTTCCTTTTTCTCACCAGATCCTGAGAATCTCTCTCCTTGGGTAAGAAATAACAATCTGGACTAATTAAAATAAGAGATATATCCTAACCTATAGTTGTAACCTTGGGTTGGAAGAGAAAGCTTAAGGGAGAAAGCGGGAAAGGATGTAACATAACTTAGATCCGCAATGGGATGAAAGTTTCAGTGTAAAGTAAGAAATATGGCTCTTATGTGGAGTCCAAAGATTCGGATGAAACAAGCGATAGTATAAATTTGCAAAAATTAGACAGAATTTCTACATGAATTACGACTACATTGTTATGGACCTATGAATTTTTAAATCTTTACATACAAACACTTTCTCTCAACTTCAACTCTCTTTTCCCAGTCCTACAATCACTAATTCATGGTTGAGGACCCCCAGGAAGTTAATTTTTTTCATGTATTTTTTAAAAAGTGACAGAGGGACAGAGAGAGACTCATTTCCATAGTGAATGGACAGATTCTCTGTTTTTAATTTTACATTACCTGCTCCCATGAAATGCGTGTATAACTAAATACGCACGCATATGAAACGTTCTCTTGAGTTTTCAACTTTATCAATTTTTTATCAACTCAAATTTAGGACAAGAGAAATTTCTCCTTGCTTTCTCTTTTCCCCTTGAGGCTTTAATTTTAAGTATTTACAAGCCTTATCAATATGATCTAAATTTTATTCGTATAATATGTATGTGTACATATATAATAGCTTTCAATGCAATAGCATAGCCGGGAGAAAGCACGTTATTTTAAAAAAGCATACAAGCTTTCTCCTCCAAACTATCAGAGCACATAATCCTTTACAGTGTATTTGTATAGGATATGACATTTGTTATAGAAAGTATTGGGAAAACCTCACAGGTATTCAGAGATAAAAACGAAAGGAAGCGGTAAAAGTCAGAATTACTCGGGATGTAAGCCTGGGTGAGAAAGGGATGATGGTAGAGGGGAAGAAAAAAAATCTCACTTTGAAGAAATATGTTGGTCACAGAAGAAAAATCTTGAAAAAATATATTCATGTGAGATGATATGTATAAAAGAAGAATAAGTACTCTGCCATCCTCACTTCACAACAACAGGCATGTAAAAAATGTAAGTATGTACTCATATTCAGACTCATGTCCACAAGGAGTGTATTTGCATGGTAGTTACCCTGAGCTATTGTTAGAAGAAGCATATTTATGAGCCCGTGTTTGTATTTCTGCAAACTCGTAGAGTAAGCATGTTTTGTGTAAATAAGAAAATATGGGAGTAAACAGAGCCATTTGGACCTTTCCCATGTTTTACTTCATCGATGGAATAGGAAGTACATAAGAAAGGATGGGGGCGATGCAAACTAAGATGAGTTTTTACATTGTGATTCAGCGTCCGCCTGTCTTCACACTTGAATGGCACCAGAGCTAAGGCCGCAATTTGGGAACAATGCTCATGTACCCACGTCAATGCCTCCCTTTCCCTATCTCTCCTCATGGAATTTATGCACGGATTCATATTTTCCCAAAATTCACTTTCTTCCCTAAAAACTTCCTCTTTCACTTCTCTACTACCTACCTTTCACAACAGCCTAATAAGCACATGAACATTTTCTACGGTACAAACGGAAAGGAAAGCAGGAGGAGAAAATCACTCTTTCGTTTGTATCTAACTGTTTTTCCCGTCATTACAATCCCTTCATCTTTTCAATGTACTTTTAAATTGTCAAAGAATTCAAGGAAATTTCTCTACCCTCACCAAAACACCTACCAGCGGAAGTTTCTCACATCAAAGTATTTCACTACAGCAAGACAATTTACCATTGCTTTCTCCTTCTTATCTCTCTACCCCATTTTTATATTCCTTTCATCAACAGTTCTGCAAAAAATGCTATTTTTGTAAATATGAGGAATGTTTTAAAAACAAGTGTGATAAATTGTTACCTTAAGAAAAAATCTTTGCAAATATTTTCTTTCCGCCCCATTATTTTTTTCCGTATGTAAAATTTCCTATTTAAATTTATTTTGAGCGTTAATTTTCGATAAAATTTAAGTGGAAATTCAAAAGGATTTTTAGCCTTTGGTCTTGGAACTAAAACTAATGAAGAGCTCTACACTCGTTTAATATGTGTATTAAAGACAATAAAAGGAAAGTAGGTCGTTGGAAATTCCAAACCATCAAAGGCATGGAATGTTCCTCTACTTTAACTCTGTAAATACACAGGCCATGTAAAGTAGAAGCCACATTCCCCTTTACAATCGCTGCATACCCTACGAACAAAGACCGGTGGGCAAAGACCTTTGTAAGCCACAAAAAAAATTGCTACTTTATCCTCCTCCCCCTTCCTTCACTACATCTCCTCTCCATTGCGGTATAACCTAAAGTAAAAGTACGAAAATTCCTGACACCATTTCCCAACTAATTAAATCATGTAATTACTCACGACAGGAAAAAATGTTTATGGACCTTGGAAATCACTACCTTCCAATTACCAAGCCTTTTATATATGTTCACTAAATTTTCAAGCTACTTCCATCTCCACTCCTTTCACCCAACGCATATTCTCTTACAATATGTAAACATATTCTCCTAATGCAACATTATGTTTAAACCTGCGGATTTCTACTTCAAAGTTACTATTCACATTCTGTTCCTTTTGTAATAGTGCTCAAAACTTTGAGTCATTCTAAAAGCTAAAGTTTGGAGCCGCTTTGACTACTACACAGTCAACAAATGTACAAAGTTTTTTCTGTATGGACCCAAGAATAAAGCACAGACCCTAGAAAAATAAGTCTCGTTGGAAGGAAAACTCTACCAGCAACTGAAAAAATTCTAGTAATTTTTGTATCTGTATCTACTCTTCCTGGGAATACCATAGGCTGGTATGTCCCTAGGCCAGAACATCCAGCTAGTGAACATATGTTGACAGGCATGTGAACGACAAGATTAGAATGCCTCCAGCTTATCTGGAAATACTTGAAAATCTCTTACAAGAAGAGTTTTTCCATTCATTTCCCTCCTTCCAACTCGGAGAGTTGACCAAAGGACTGCATAAATGTAGGTAATAATATCCTACGTTATTTAAAGCCCAATCCTTATTTATGGCCATAGGAATATATTGGAGCTTAGAGTATCCTAACAATAGGATAAAATAGTGCGACATAAAATCCTAAGTAAAATACCGTGGAAAATTGAACCTTGGATTTCTTTATCGTGGAAAAAGTTGTGCGTGTGCTTTCTCTCGTTTTCTCTCTCTCTCTCTCACTTTCTTTCTCACGAGCCTCTCCCTCATTTCAAGTTCTCGTCTATTATGAGACAGGCTGAATGTTCAAGGTGCGTATCACTCCTTTCTCCGAATGAAAGCTACTCCCCCTCTCTTAAGACTTGTGGTTATGTACTGACTCCAGGAGAAAATACCACTTGGTCTAAAAAGGTTTTAGAACCAAAAGTAGGATTTATACCATCTTTATCCAATTTCAGGGGAAGTTTGAAGGGAAAGTCAGTGAGAGAACGTGTAATCGGAGGGGTTTTAAAAGAAGCAGGTGATTTATGACAGGGAGACGACCCAAAGGAGGACTTTTTGGCCAAGCGTTTATTGAATATGAAGAATAAAACGATAGGCGAGAGCCAGTACTTGAAGAGCTGTTGAGGGAAAGAGAGAAAAGGAAGAAAAGAGCGTAGGACCGTTCCGCCTTGCTAACTTCATTGTCAATAGAAGAAAACCTCGGAAATTCGAGGGGCTCACCCCCCTGCTACTTTCTCCTTGATCAATGGATCTTTGACAAGTCCAAGGACCTTGTGTCTATCTTATGTGTGTCTTGGCTAAAAAAATCTTTCCCCGGTTTGTAAATAGTAGCAGATGTACTGAGTATGGATTTTAGTTGGAAAGAGAAAGTATTTGTAGTTGTGTAAGAAATATACGAGAACTTTCTCTTCAGTTGCCATATATTTAGGCCATTTTAATACTCTGGAACTACATAGAGTTTTAAAATGGTTAAGGGAGAGTAAAAGAGAGAGAAAATAAAGGAGGAAAAGTGGAAACGATGAAGAGAAAGGGAAAAAGTATGAGAGAAAAATGAAAACCCGAGAGTGACGTAAAAGGAGGAACATTCATTTAATATTATTCATACAAGGGAAAAGTCCAACAAGACCAAGTGTTCCAGCATAGGAACAAATTGCACATGTACGTTTCTACTCATAGAGCCATTGTTCCTATACACAATGCACTTATGTAGGGGAAGATACTCCAAAAAAAAGCTGCTTTCTCCCTATGCTACCGTCAGAATGGAAACTAGCCATGTCGATATAGATCGTTAGATATTCCTATGTGAATACATTATACACATAGTCTTGGAATGTTCCAGTCTGCATAACCGACGTACTTGGACATGGTAGTATGTGACATGTGAAAGTTTTATGGCATGTCAGACTGATGGCAAGATCGAGATGGATTGCAGCTTTCTCCATTCTCTCACTCACTCCCTTGGTGTACATTTCCCAGGCCTTTACGCTCTCGTTTATGACTGGATCTATGCGAGGAGATATGCAAAGTAGCAACTTTATAGGCATCTCCTACTCCGCATCTCCCTTCTTACTCTCCTACTCTTTTCGAAATCAACACACTCCAAGTCTTTGGTTTGACTCAGGATCAACCACTTCCTTCTTGTGCGTGAAAACTTTGTCATAAAACTCTTCCCTTTTCCCATCCTCTTTCTTCCTTGCTCCCATTTCCCCCTATATCTATTTCCGAAATTTATTATTGAATTTACCAAGAAAAAAAACTATACATACACAATACCTACAAAAACACAAGTACTCGAACATTGAGTGATAAATCTACAACCCACAACAGAGAAAATGTAAACAAGATTTTTACCACCGGTGCTAAAAAAATTCGTTGGCGAAAGAAACTGTTTTAGCTGCATTTTTACCACATAATTATATCCTCCAAACTCAATTCCAATTTAAGGTAAAAAAAATTCCCTCCTTTATTTTCTTCTTGGAGAAAGCCCCAAATGAGCTTGATAAGAAAGTGAGCCATATTCAATAAAAATGCAAGGAATGATAACACTTGACTTGGTTCTACTAATACACACTACATGGAATGGTATTGGATAAGAAAGAGCAGAAGCCACCAAAATTACAATTCCTGTAGGACCTCCACTCTTACTCTCTCTCTGTCTTCCTCCTAGAAACTCAATTTTGGCAGCTTTTAAACCACAAGTTTAAATCCACTCGACAAAATTACCAAATAACGCCAGAGATCCAGAAGATAACAAGGATCGTGGCATTGAGTATCTACACATCTAGATATGGGGAGTAAAGGGAAAATCGGTGGTTACAATACGAGAGGGATACATTCAGGGAAACGTGTCACACATGAATATGTCTAAAGAGTAACTATATTAATATTAAAAAGTTTATATTGAGAACCTACCCAAAAGCTGCCAAAACATGCCAAGCCCCTGCTGATATTCGAGTAGAAAGGCCAGTGAAAGTAGCAGGGAGAAGAGGAAGGATCGAGAAAAAGTTAAAGGACGAGTGAAAGTGAGTGAAGGAGGGAGATATGGAGAGAGACGGTAAAAATTCGAGCCCAAGCATGCTACATGTCAGTAATAGTATTTGCCCGCATAAAAGCCATATATAGCTAAGAATGAAGCTGAGCTGCCGCATGTTTTCCCTGAGTGAGAGAGAGAGAGACAGAGAAAAAGAAAGCGAGAGAGAGAGAGAAAGGACGAAGATAGAGAGAAAGGAGATTGAAAGTAGGAGGATATTAGAAAAGAACAAGAAGAGAAATGTAATGTGATGGAAGGAGAGAGAGAGAGAGAGAGTGGAGCACAAGTGTAATAATACGAAGGAACCCGAGCCAAAACCCGCAGTGCCAATTCGAGTCTGCGAAACTCTGATTCACAGTATTTCACTATTATTCAACTTGCTATTTCAAATCGATACAATTCCAATTCCTAAATCCATAACGCAACATCACGTCAAATTATATTATAATATCCTTCCTACACACACACAGCCATACACACAAACACTCCAAACATCCACCCTCTACTATCTTTTCCGCAGTCTTCTCCTTGAGAATCTTTTCTTTACTAATACATGACACCATATATTTAGAATGTAGACTCACATATGGACCTTCCCATACCAAAATACTTTTTTACAATAATCCTTCCTTTGGAATATCCAATATGTATGTACATAAGACCCTATCAAATATTTACAATAGCCCGTCTTTACAGCCGCACTCTCTATGAAATACCACACGCTAACAGATTTCACAATAATCTTCAATCAACCAAACTTCCGTCCGTCAGCACTTCTCTATTTTGACTCCCATAAAACCCGTCCCTTCCTTTAAGACTTAAGCCCCTACATTTTCCCAACATCACATACTCTCTCAACAACTTAAGTCGTATTAGGCTGGAAAAAATATTAGCGGTTATTATCTCTCAAGATCATATGTGAATGTTCATAAAATCAATTTGAAACACTCTTGGAACTTTAACAGCAAATTCTTTTCCTTGACTCATCCTACTTTTGTTGACGTCGCAAAATTTTACAAAGACATTATTTAGCCATGCTATATTTTCCTCAAGTAGTGTTTTAGATTATGCTATGACTAGCCTATTCATTTATATTCCTTGATTTTGCTGTATCATATTTTATTCCACGTGCTTATAAATAGCTACGCATGGAATAACGATGCAAAAGGTTTTTCTGTGCCTAAATTCTTCTAGGATGATTTACTTAATAATTATTAACACAAGCAATTTTTTCTCTGAGGATACTCTACACTAACCTGGTTTTCCCTGTCACCCGTCTTTTCAACACTCCATTGGTGAAAGCAATATTGTAGGCCAGAAAACATTGTTTTGCAAATATTTCCTAAATCCATACACCCCATATTTTCTGTGCTTCTAAATATTTTTTAAATATGTTGTAGATCCATGGAATCTTATGCAATGAAATATGTGATCATTACCATTGATTTAATTTTTTTTTGAATATTTAAAAGAAATGCCGGTGAGAACTGAGGATTTGTAATTAATATGGAAGAATGCATAAATTCCTGGAAAACGTTTACATGAAAGTTTTCGTGCGTTGACCAGATCCATGAAAATCCTCCTTTTCAAGCGCAGTGTTCATTGAAACTACTCACGTTACAATGCAGTGTGCATTTATTTCACATTTAATTGATTCCCTCAACCTTGAATAGCACACACACGAAACCTATGCTATTTATCTACGTAATACATAAGCCCACTGCATTTTACATAGCCAAGCTATGAGCCCAGAATGTAAAATTAATGTGTAGACCCAAGGAAAGGTACATTTCCAAGGAACTACGGCTCTCTCATACATAAGGTCCATGAGGCAATGAAATACTCTGAAGTTGCAGGAATGTTCAAGTAGCTTTCCATACACGCTCATCCTATTCACACTTCCCATCCATCTTGAGTAATCATTCTAGCGTTTCCGTACTTATATAACCCCCCCAAAAAAAATCTTCCTTCATTAATTCTCTCCCATATATCCATCCAATTATCTACAGCATATCAATTGATTTACAAAGTTTTTCTCTCAAATAAATTCATTTTAGTACACGACTCTATTCATAGATATATACATTTATATATACATATGCGTATAAAAAATGAGGTTAGTAATAATTGTAACTATTCCCACTTTACTTTCTTCACACTTCTATAGATTGCATTGAAAAAGCACTCAGCTCTCAAAATCCATAGTTTGGAATTTACTCATGAATTGAAAAGAAGAGCTTGAGGGAAGGACTCACTTAGTTTTGTAATTACCATTTGCTACCGTAGTAAAGAGAGGTGCTATACTAAATAAAGTTCAAGTGAGCTTCATTTTCAATAGGGACTCTAGGCATAAAAGTTAGAACCACGTAGAAATTTGTATAAAATCAAAAGCAGGAATTTCCAAGGACTTTTGTTATACTATATAGACACTATAGTATTAGTTAGTTGCAAGTTGGAACTGAAGGGAATTCTGTAGAAATACAGTGCTACTCGGCAGATATGTATTTGTTATGTGACATGATTAGGATTATGAAACGTCTCTCTCTCTCTCTCTTTCTCTCTCTTGTGGATGAATTATAATTTAATTAAAACTTGAAGGTTGAAACAAGTACCAACATCCTCACATTTATGACCATCGTGAAAATCTGGAACATTTCTCGTCTTGAAATTAAAATTAGACCGAAGAATCCCCCTTGACAAGTGAGCGAGAGAGAATTCCCTTTTACTAAACATACACATATAGTAAGACACACGTTCCTCAGCACTATTTGTCGCATTTCTCCTTATTTCTCTCTTTCACTTTATTCCCTAACTCATTTTGTGTAACAATACTCTTCACAGCTCGAGCTCTCAAAAGTATCTACAATTACGTGCCAGTAATAAAAGCGAGTGAAAGTCTAACTAATTTATATACAATTATATGTATATAAATACAATTTATATACAGCTAGTTCCGTACATAAAAGTTGATTCCGCATGAAGACATGTGAGCAACAGCCTGATCCTTGAGAAATACACACGTCTTGTACTACTCCTTTATTATTATTCTCCTCTGCAACACCCGTTGATCATCAACATCAAGGGGTGAAATTTATGTGAGGACAAAGCCTCAATGGGAAAATGACATATGGTTATGCAATTACACGCAGTTTTAGCACTCCTTCCCATACTGTCGTCCCCTATACTACCTTCACCAAACTTACCCTCATAACATCCATACCTGTGGGTATTACTATTCCTAAATAGCTCCCCTGTATTTATATTGTAAACATGTTGCTCTGACGTATAATACCGCACCCAAGTCGCTAGTCCCAGGAATTAGTAACGCAGCATTCTCATGTAGTTCCCATTCTGTATACAAGTGCACTGAATGTACCTACTTGGAAGGTTTACATGTACCTTTTGTACAATAATTTATTTATACCTTGTACCCATAAGCTACAACATGTAAATTAAATTAATATAAGCCAAATTACAAATGCTTTCCTTGTGACAAGGCAAGTACAGGAGAAAATTAATTTCCAAGACAGCAGGGCTATTTTACGTAAGAGTTATATAATAATATACTCTCTCTCTCTCCTTATATTTAAAATAGAAAAGTCAGGGATTTGGGGCACGAGTAAGTATCTATAGAGGTACAATGTATATATTAGAAAAAATGAATGTGGGACGCCTGAGAGAAAATTTCCCTTTTAAAAACAATGGGTGAAAGTATAAAAAGAAAGTATAATGGAGGAAGAAGCTATGTTGAAAAAAACAATTTCAAGACTAGGCTAGGATTTTCCTTGCGATTACACAGGAGTGAAAAATGTTGGTAAAACTCGGGAACAGCAGAGGATGAAATATACACAGGGTATGTATTGATTAGGTTAAATATTGACTGAAAGAAAATGAGCTATTGTAATATCCTACATCAAGTTGGCACAAACAGAAAGGGATTTAGGGATTACAGAGGATGGAATTTACGCAAGCCTTTAGTATTTACATATACAATATTATATATACATAGTACCTAAAACTATTGGGGAGCTCGTGGAAAATGTAGAGAGGGAAAATATATATTGATAGGGGTAGTAGCTATAGAATACAAGGATTGAACATATACTTTGAGATAACTTACGAAGGCGAGGTAGTGTTCAGTGTATTGAATTGATTGTATAAATTCCGCTCAAATACCCAAGTAATTGAAGCGCTTACTCTTGAGGTGGGTACTCCTCAATCCGGGTACATGGCTATGCATGTAGTATTTGATTTCCATCCTACCCTTTGCAGAGAGTAGGAAAAGCTCTGGGTAGAGAGAGTGAGAGAGACTCAGAGAGAGAAGGAAAATCTCTCTATGAGATTGGATTTAACGCTAACTACGTAAAGGAACTGGAGAGCCCGGAGACTCTACGTATAGATTTGAGTGTTGAGGAGCTTTCTCTTGCAATCGAGACAGGGAGAAACGGGAAGGAGCTTGACGAAATCTATTTACTTAACAAGCTCATTTTCGGTCGCTCATTCGCAGCTGAGAACAGAATAAGACGAAGAAGAGGCAGTGGGAGCAATAATCTAAGGATGTTCACATATGTTCAAACTAGAGGAGCTCTTTTGCTTTCTCCGCATCAATACATATTTATCTCTATATAGAACTATAGGCCTGTGTTAAGAACTACGGGTGAATAAAATCGCCTTGGTTTTATTTGGATTAAATATATGAATGTGTAGTATGTAAAGGATAAAAAGAGAAAAATTTTCCTTTTGATCCCCTTCATATAAAAAAATAGATGCTGTGAAGAGGCTTTTGGGGTCTGGAACTTTCTCTTTTCTTGGCTGGGTGAGATGAGAGGCAATCAGGTTGGGGAAGGGAGGATGCATATCATGTGGAACGTTGTTTCCATATGTATATTTATTTCAAATGATTTCTATGTTCAGAGACCAGCCCATGGATTTTTTATTAAATCCTGATTCCAAGCATTGAACAAAAGATAAAAGACACGACTTACTCTGTATAGGACAATTTGTCCCACAAAATACGCATCTTCTCCATCCATTTCCTTCCCTACTAAAAAAATAAACTAGGAAATCTTTGACTCCAGGCTTAACTCATTGTGCATACATTTATATAAGGAGAATTTTTTATATGAACTTTCACTTTTTTTGAAGGAGAAAGTCAAATCATTTCCATTTGTACGAAACAGCTGTTTTTTTCGAGACGGTCAACTGCTGATCTGGAGGTTCATTTTTCTCATCCTCTTTTATATTTCAACTGATTTTCCTCAAAAAAAATATTTTCCTTATACAAAAAATCATCTATCCGTATACCCCCCTCAGATCTATCACCAGCTTGCTTTTTCAAACCGCCCTATTTTCTCAGCAACTATACCAAGCACAGCCATCCTAATATTTTTCCACATTCTTTACGTTTCACATCTCTCGCCCCTGTTTATTATTATAAGAATTCCAAACTAAATTCTTTTTTTTTGAATTCCATGATAAATTTCTTACAGAATTTCCACAGGTAGAATTTTTTTAGTTCATGTTTTTTAAATACATACATGAGAGCAAATGGGGTTAGTAACTTGAGAAGGTTGAGTGGAGTGAATCGATGAAAAATGTTTAGCTCCTTATGTTATCCATATATAACCAAAGCATAGCAAATGATTTTTACTAAACACCACACGTAAAGTAGAATATGAGTTATGATTGGCAAATATATATGTACGTAAATATCTACACTTACATATATACGCAACATATTATGGGAGTAAAAATACTTTAGAATGTTGTTTTTCTTGTAGCATTTTTTTGTTGCGCTATTTGGGAGTAGTACATTATAGCAAGGGGAAACATTTTTCAAGCTAGCTTTTTTGGTACTAGCATGGGAAGAAGAGGTACGCCCTCACAAAACCTATTTGGCCTTGTGAGGAAAAAATATGTATATAACTAAAGAGAACATTCCAGTTTCCTCACAACTACAGAGGGAAAACATGCCAACCTCTTCGCACTCGCGCTTGTCAGATCGGCTAAATTCCTAACGATTTTGCCTTTTTCTCATCCTTTTGACATCCTCCAAACCTACACTTTCACCTAAAGAGAGAGAGAGGGGGGAAACAACGCGGGGAATATACTTCACTTTAGCGTACTTATCATTCTTGGGTGTAATTTCATATATCGAGCTATGTATGTTATCATTTATGGGATTGTAAGGAAGTGAAAGTGTGGGTGCGTGCTTGTAAATGCTTACGTATAAGGAAGCGCTGCTGGGAGAACTCTACATAGAAAATAGAATGAAAGACTATTTACTTGTCGAAATGCAAGCCATTACTCAGAATGTGACGACTTTGTGGATCCACCTATTTGCTTTAATTTAAGCACACTTTCAGACACACACTCCTCATCCTCACAAACCCAACGAACGCACTGTGTATGCTCAGGTCTTTCAAGCTAACCCTTTCATTCAACTCTTATTATCCGGAGACTTCAAAGGGGATAAGCCTTGTTGAGTGAAGAACTGCTACATGTCCCTCCACCTTCACGTAGCTACACATAGTTATAAAGACACAGAGTAGTAGGAGGAAACGGGACAGGGAGAAAGTCAGATGAGACGTGGGAGATGATGGAAAAAGTGTACAGACTCTAAGGCTGTTGAGCTTATAAATAGGTACATGGATGGGAGAAGTATCCACTATAGTGAAGCTTATGGAAATTCAAAAGTTGAGGGGCTAATATAAAAGCGATCAAGTTTCAGGAAACGTGTGAGCACGTGAGAGTGTGTGTGGATAGTCGTGACTCTCATTTTGATTCAAGTGCCACTTGACTTCTTAGAATGTTGATGTAATTTTCACATTAAATCAATTCCCTTCTCTGCATTATTTCCCTGTGATTCCCTACTACTACACTTTACCTCCGAGCCCATTCCACTACCACCAAAACTACTATATATCATAGTCAGGTACGAACTTTAGTCCGCAGGGATAAATGCCTCTCCACTCTTTCCTTTCTCTCCTTATTACCCTAGAACATGAGCATGTTTCCAAAGTGTTTCGAAAATCCCCCGAACTTTCCATTGGAAAAACAAACCATTGTAATTACCCATTCCATCGATGCATTTACTCACACAAGCTCCCAATTTCCAAAGGAAAAATCACAATCCCTTCTTTCTCTTTTTTCCAATCCCCTACCTAAAGACAGTTTCATTGTCAGTTCTTTCAATCTCTCATGATGTTTTACCCACCAAATCCCATCACCATCACTTTCACCAAAAGTGAAAGTAATTTCAGAAATTTGAACTTGACTCGCATTTTTACCTGATCAGTGCTCCTAATTGAGAAGGATATGTATATTATTTTAAATTATTATTTTTTGTTAAAATGTATTTTATTTGGAAAAAAATTAAAGGTAAAGTCGATTTTTTGGAATACGCCCCTAAGTTAAAAATTCATGAAACGTTATGACAAAACCCAAGGATTAAAAATTCTTACTTGAAAAATTGTATACATTCCAAGGGAAAGAACACATTGTAAAAAAAAAGTCCAAAAATAGAACTTAACTTGTCCCACTTGAAACAAATAGTTATTTCCTCTAGTTCTTATAACTTTCAAGGAAAAAAGGAGAGTGAATGAAGAAAGTATGGTAGCAAGTTGAAGAAAATACAGGGGAAATGTAATAAACATATAGGGATTTAAGAATAGAAAAAACTATATATTACTACTAGAAGTGGTACGAAGGCCAAGATAATAGAAAAGTTTTCTAATTTATGATCCTCGGATAAATTTCCCACTCCTTCCATCCTCCATTTCCCTACGCAACTTTTCTCGACGAAGTTCAAAAGGCAATTTTAATTAGCATTCCTTGGTATAGGAGAAAATATATCCGGAGGTGTTTCACCTCAATAAAATTACTTGTTCTAATTTGAAAGTAACTTCATTATGTGAGCTGACATGTTTGAAGTAAATTATCTTTTTACAAGAAAATGTATTAACAGTAATTCATTTGGATTCATGCGTGTTAATTAAATTTAACTAGAGAAAACACCTTAATTTTATTTTATTTCATCCTTCAAAAAGAATATTATCAAATTTCCACGCTAACCAATTGTAGCATTTAACTCCACAAGATTTTACCATTTTTAAGAGGATCTAACTGTAAATCTATCATAGCTCATGTATTTTAATACTTAAGCATACATATACATAGTAGCTTGAAATCGTATCTAATTTAAATAAACTTTTATCAGTTGGGATTCCCTCCTCACAAAATCCAAGCTCTTCTCTCTAAATATCGATTTTCTCATTTGTTGTGATTAGTTGCCCGGACACGTGTTTTTATAACATCCGCCGCCCATTCATGTATATACAATGTATGGACGTATATATTTAGCTAAAGATTACATTCGCTACTCTCAAACATAATTGCAAACTCTCCTACAGAATTGCTCAAAATTGTAACCTGTTTTGCTCTCTTGAGAAAAGAGAGATGCTGTGAGTGAAAGCGAATTTATTCTGATTGAAGTGTCCACTTATGTCAAGTCGGTTTCCTTAGAAACTAATTTTTCCGGCCTAGAAAATTTATAAGCGGAAACCTGTACTCGGAAATTTGCATAACTTTTCAGTTTTTTTTGAAGGAATAATAATAAATTGAAAGGTATAAAAGTTTTATAATAATGAAAAATTTCCATGGAGATATTTTCCTGAAGGATGAAAAGAATTTTTTTATCAAGGTTTCCCTCTTCGCCACAGGTACTTTCATTGGTAAAACATCCAATTACACCCCACTTGAGTGAATGTTGTAAGGAGAGGACGGGAGGAAGAAATCATAGAAAGGAATGATCAACCATCTAATTTGAGTCAGCCACTTGAGCGTCCTTGTCCTCTCATCATATCCGACTTTGGCGGCCGTGTTTCATGGTCGGTCACAAAAACCGGGAAAACAAATATGTCAGTATAAGAAAATTTTACCACATAGCTCTCTCTCTCTCTCTCTCTCAGAATATTTGCTCAACTTCAAGACATTTAATTATAGGCTGTAGAGATATGAACTTACATACCAACCCAGCTATACTTTCTCCAGCTTTCTTCTCAGGTAAATACATATACCATAGCTTGGTGCCATGCAAGTCCTGAGTGAATGTCTAGTTATACAAGTGCACTTGTTCCACTCATAATTGAAATAGAAGGGAAGGAGGATAGAAAGCGCCGGCACAACATTGGGAAGATACGGCTGAGCAGGGCAAGAAGAGCTGAAGCTCCCTCCCCTGTTGCTTAGTATTCCACGCGGCAAGTTACCTTAAGTGGTGCGTTCACATGCGAAAATGTGCAAGCTCTCGCATTTTTTATTTGGTCGTTAATGTAATCTCAGACAAGAATTTATGTACGTAGTGTCAAAATTATAGGGGTAGAAAGGTTCCCAAAAATCCCTAATGCTTGGTAGGGAATTCATGGAGTTGGCTCTGTGGAAACCCTTGAGAAAGCATTTTTTAGTTAGGATGCGGACACTATGAGCTTTCAATGACTGCAATTTTATTATTTTTCCAAACAAATCCTACCCATAAATTTCAAGCTTATTCAAAACGTTGCGGTTTCTATGAAAAATACAAAAAATTTTCTATTGACGAGCCACAGCTATTATTTGATCTGAAACTGAGGTAGGAGTTTTGAGGGATGAGACAGTGATTATAAAAAATGAGGAATCATTAGCGAAAGAGAAGTAGAAAGGCGCCGGTGTACACTGCCGCAAAAGTCAAGCGAAAGAATCAGAGAGTCCTTAAGGTTAAAGTGTTTTCTATGGGGAGGAAGCCTCCCATGAAAAGAAGATATTTATATAGATTCCTATACTCCTTATGTACTCCTAAGGAAAATAGTACGTGGTAGCTAAAAAGAAAAAAATTGGAGGAGGTTACTCATATATGGAGAGAAAAGTTTTTTCCCTTGTGTCCAGGACCATGTTCCCTCACACAAGCTCAAAAGACCATGTCTCACATGTTTACAGATTAGAACAAAAAAACACTTTCTTTCAATATCAACCTCGTTTGCTCCCATTTCAACTTTCTCCTCAAGTTCTTTCACCTAACCTAACCTTATTCAGGTGTTCAAATGAAAAACTTTCATATGCTTCCACAATATATATATTTTCAATTTATGGATTCTACATCATAAATGCCATTCAGATCGTAGGAAAGGTGAATATAACTTGAATTTATGCCTACTAAAATCTTTTCATTGAAATGAAATTTTCATATGCGTTTCAAATTTTACGTGCTTTTCTGCAAACTTTGGTTTTTTCTAGAAGTTATAGTAAGCAGTAAATTGAAGAAAATATTATGCTCTTTAGCCCTAAATAACCAACTTTCTCCGAAGTTGGAATTCTTGATGTAAACAATTTGTGCCCAAAATATACGATAAGATAAGTTAAGTTTAGTTTGGAAACCGACTAGTAAATTTAGAGAGGAAAGGAATCAAAACATACTATATAGCTTCTTCTTACCATATTAGAACCTATTTTTAGCTGTTTCATCCTGTTTTCCTTTCCTCACCGAATATTTAAATTTAATTCGTGTGTTGAAAACCGTCTTCATTTGAGATGTAGAAACAAGTTTTCCAGGGTTGTACATATTGAGATAATTAAACAAAACGGAAATCTAAGGTTGAGAAAAAACTTTGGTGAAAGTAAGGGGAAAGCTGGAGAAAAGGACATTAACATTGATTATAATAGTTGGGAAGTGTAATCCAGGGAGAAAGTAAGTACAATACAATTTTCATTTGCAACTATAATAGAAACCAGGCTGAAACTCCATTAGAGTTTTTTTTATCCGTATCACTGGCTGCAGAAAAGAGCCTTGGATGATAATTTTATGGGGAGCAAGTTGTTTTGCCCAACTTGAACACAACTAAGGAAATAGAGCTAATACAGCTATTATTACTTGGATCTCTTTACCTAAGATGGCTTTTCATTACCAGAGAAAATGTTATGGTTTAAGAAAATAGACATGTATTATTTCTAAGGGAACAGATATAGGGAAATAGAAGAGAGGGAGAAAAGAGAAGCTGAAGGGGAAAGAATTTAGGTCAGAGAAATTTGCTATTTACTGAAACTTCCTTCCCCGTACACTTATTGGCTAGTTTGTTTAGATTTAAAGTTACTACTTGATTTAAATGTTGTTTCTTTTTCTCTCTCTCTCTCCTTTTCTTGCTCTTTGGTTAAAATAGTTTTTTTGGGGGGGAGGGGGTGGGGGTTAAGCCCATGGAAATTAAATTTCAAGGAATTTCTCTAGGAAAGGCGGTAAAAGAGGAATAAAAGTTAAGTCCATCCATATATTTCCTCAAGGTTGAATAGACAAGACGTGTGGTCTCTGCTCTAGTTCCTTAAATGCTAAAATATTTGCAGAAATGCTAAAAAGAGAAAATACGTTATTGGTCTACGTATAGAAAAATACTATGCGTACACTATAAATATATGAACATACTATACACAAATGAATGTAATGTACCTTCCCATACGCTACTTCTACCGAATTATGTGTAGGAACTGGTCCGAGATAACATTTGTGGAGAAAAATACATGTTTCCACAAAATATGGTTTCTCCGCTCTGGGTCCTTAAAAGGTGCGTTGGTACTTAACGGCGCCTACTTGAACTCAAGTTGTTCTGCCCATCCACTCAATCTTTTGACTTGAAGAGCTACCGTGGAATCAAAAGCCAGACCAACCTTATTCGAGTATAGTGGCTTTCTCTCTCTCTCTCTCTCTCTCTTTGACCATTTTATATATCAGGGCCCATAAAAATAAGAACAGTGTCGTTCTGGTGTCTAACTTGCCGACTCACCGTGAGCCTTCCCTCGGCTCACATGATCATTTACCTTGCAACTCTCCATTCCTGAACTACTGGATTTTCTCCTCTACTATAAAAGAAAACATACTTGAGAGAAAGCATTTCCTTATGTCAATCCTTTCAAATCTCTATGTATACATACACATGGTATTTTAGGAGAGCCAGGGGTTTTATTTCTATACGTAGTAGGACGCAGGAATAGAGAAGGTTTGAGAAAATGACGCTTATAAATGCAAGTTTATCCAAGACTTACTCCCTTGCACTTGAGACTGAGTGCCTGACCGCGGAATTTGTTGAGAAGTGAGAGGTATGGCTAGTGTGAGGAAAAATAAAGAAGGGGTACACAAGCTTTCTATAAAAATGAGATTGAAGTGGCTTTCCTCCGTAAACGGAAGATATGTCGTGAGGATTCCCACAGCTGAGAGCGACTTTCTCCAAGCACTGGACAGATGAAAGTAGTTAGGGGTTATGTACCTTGAGGATGCAGTTTGTATACGGTAAATGTCAATGTGTATATGCACTTACTATGCATACATTATCTGATATGGTGTATAAGTTGAAGCTATATACAGAGAATGAAGAAGGGGGGAAATATATAAGGAGGAAGGGAAAAAACGTAGTGTGCAAAGACGGAAGAGGTATAAAACGGACGGTTTCAATGATGTGGACCTAATGACCCGTCGTCCCAACTTGACAGTAAAAGTATAGACAAGCTCGTCACTCGAGGGAAAAAAGAAAACTGGATTCCATTAAGAATGTAAACACGGAATGGACACACAAGGGAATTACTGTCGTCTGTGTGTTCCTATATCCTTGAGCTAAATGCATTCTGTCCCATCCTTAGGGAATAGAAAAAGTTGTGCACGTAACTTTTAACCATTACCTCCTCCTTGATTCTCATGATACTTAAATTTTCGAGGGGTATAGAAAACATTGAGGTAAATATGTGCTAGTGTACTATAGAAAATACAACATCCTCAACTCGCTTCGTCTCCTCATCACTTTATACGCTCTTCTGAGTGGCTACTAAAGTATAATAATTACCTTAAGTTTAAGTAGGAAACGTGTAGCCAACCTTTATATGAATTTTCGTCTCTCCATATATTAGACAAATTGGAGTAATTGAGCAAATCTCATTGGTGTATTCATGTTTAGATTCTCAAACTGTTCATTGTAATTTCCTAGACTTTCTTCCCTACGCTTCAACTTCCTGCCCCAGCATGCGTGTCTTTTGAGTAGCTATGGCTAGGAAATTCAAGTGACGAGGTAAAGTCTCTCCTTTCTCCGTCCATTTCACTTTCACAGGAAACACAAATCTTCTTCTCTCAAGTTCATAAATATTTGACGCAACCATTTCTCTCTGATGTTCTTAGTACTTTTACAAAGTCACATGAAAGAAGAATTTTACTAGGGAGAAAGTCTTTAGAGGAATTTCTCCTAGGTTTTACTTTCTCTCGTGTCTCAACGTTGAGAGACATAATTCTCTAATAGAAATATAAGCCCTCCTTTCTGAGCAAAATATAAAGGTACCACTATCTTTCGCATTTGTCGCTCCAGCTTGGCATGCATGAATGGAGAAAGTACAAGTGATGAGAGGTGAAGGAATTGAGTTTCTCTAGAGACAAAATTAGAATTCTACCGGATCAGCTAGACAACCAGTCATGGAGTGTATAATTTCAAATACTATTCTTCCCCCTTCCTTCTATATAAATTATCCTGTCAGAGAAAAGAGGGGGTTTGAAGGAATACAAAACAATTCCTCTGTCTCTCTCTCTCTCGCTTTCCTCATATTATAAGGAATCAACACTATAAGCAGGAGGATCACAGTTTATATAAATGTTTTGATGTGACAATCAAGAATAATTCCAGGAATATTTT
This sequence comes from Spatulosminthurus flaviceps, assembly GCA_034693705.1. Lineage (NCBI taxonomy): Eukaryota > Metazoa > Arthropoda > Collembola > Symphypleona > Sminthuridae > Spatulosminthurus > Spatulosminthurus flaviceps. The sequence goes on from JAQFXU010001070.1 coordinate 23,224, forward strand.
TTAAACCAACTGTGTACAAGATCCTTCTTAAACAATAAAATTTGGATCATTTTTACTTTCACACAACAACTGTAAAAATGTATAGACGAAAATAGGCAGAAAGTCATTTCCACGCTGCCTCCCTCTCCCAGGTTATTTCTTGATAAAACTTTAGGAATTTTCCAGTTACGAAATAGCAGTACACTACAAACTAGAACAGAAAAGAGAAAGAAAAAGAGGAACAATTTTGAGACAGTGAAAGTTTCCTTCAAAGGCTTTCTTTTTTTTAAAAAATGCATTTTGCTATCTGAGATTGATTCGTGCGAATTAATCTCACCCTGGAGCTGAGGGAGAAAGTATAGGAGAAAAAAAAAGAAAATTGTTGGGAAAAAGTTGCACACACTGGGAGGCATATATACGTACTTATATCCATAGGATATGGTTCAAGTGCATATAAAGTATATAAAAAAGTTGGAAAGAAAAAAAAGCTCTATTGATTAAGACGTTATTTATATATATGTATATGAGATATGGGTGAGCGAGCTTTTTAACTTTGGATATATTCCCTACACATATATTTTCAAAGGAAAGAAATAAACAACGTCGCTTAATTTTGGCTGGTGGAAATATCCGATCCAATGTGGGGTAAGACTGGTAGTGATTAAAGGGAAACCATAGAGGTTACTGGTAAAAAGTTTTAACGTTGGCAACCATATTACGTACATATATGGTTGGGAAGCATGTATATGTTTTTTTTGTATTATTGTAGGCTTTTCAACTAATTTTTGTCGATTCTCAACGTTTGCCTTATGCGACGCCAGTAATGCTCTTAAGTTCAACAAACATTTACATCTGTCGGAGTTTCCTTTCCTCTCTTTCTCTCTCTCTTTCTCTCTCCCACTCACTCACTTTCTCCCTCCCAACACTATAGAACTTTGATTGCGAATTGTGCTTCTAGAATTTGTACAAGTATAACTTTTGTTACTAAAGTGACTTCGCCTTTACAAGGTTTTCTAGAATTTTCTCCTTAATAATATTCTTATATATTTCTTGCAAGATTAGACTCATGAGTACATAAATCCTTTATCTTTGGCTCTTATGTAGTTTACATACATACATTTACGCAAGTTTATATACATAATGTATAAATGTCTGGAACAAATAATTTCCAACATAAGCTCATATGGAGTTTTGGTGTAGTGGAGGAGTAAAGAAAATACTTTATACATGAGAACCACACAAGTAATTTCATTTATTCTGGATGTTATAGATAGTTGGAGGGAAAATGTGTAGTTGGGAAGATTGAGCAAGAGTAAAAGCGTAAGAATAGCATTAGAATTTCCAATTCTCTCATCCTTGATAAGCAAGCTACGGCTTGGGGGTTACTCTTCCTCTTGTCTATCTTCCTACTCCTCTCCGCTATTTCATTTCCGGTTGGGCCTTCAAACAAATCTTGGTTTTTGGCATGCTTTGTAGCCGTCTCTGGATCCACAGCTTGCTTCTGTAAATCCTTAAGTAACTCCAATGATTTACGTTTCTTCCCCAGGATAAATATATTATATACATATATTTCTTGTATAATCGATTAAATGTATTTGAAATTTAGTACGTGCTTATGTTTGCTGTACATGTATAGATCCACGGCTATAATGCTCTACATTCATGTACATAAATTTTCCGCGAGGCAATCCGATTAAGAAACCTCTCTAGCAAATCTTCCACATAATCCTTCCACTTCCTTATTGGTTGGTTGGAATTGGAATTCTTTTATACGTGCATGTAAATTTGAACGTAGAAGGCGGACACTACTATACCATTTAATTCCAAATATTAAATATTTAATGTAACCACTCAACTGGAAAAAAGTGGAGGCTCATAATTCCATGATTATGGAATTAATAGAAATTTAATTAAATGGTAAATTAGAAAATTTCCCATGGTTTTCTAAATCAAAAGATTTTGCGAGTGTATGAGGATTTTTGGAAGGGAAAAACAGGGGATTCCGTTAGGTGAAAGGCAATAATGGAGAAAGTTGCTATTGATAGTTTGGGAATAGGAATGACTCTTATATTGTACCTAACTTTTCCATCTATGTTTGGTTGGAGTTGGTCATTATAGTATATAGGGAAAGGGATGATTGGGAGTTTGTTAGCCTGAAAAAGGTTTTCTTTTCTAGGAATTAGTTGCAGATGGAGAACAATAGATGATGATGCTACCTATTTACTTAGGACTTTCTCTCCACCACATTAAAGCATGAAATAAGTGTAGTAGGGGAGGAAGAAGAGAAAGGCCTTGGACGGAGCAATTCCCTACGTTTATTCTTGAGTGATTTTGATTCGCAAGGAGAGGAATTGTGTGTGCGAGAGATTTCAATAAAATACATCTGCTCTCCTTCATGTTCCAAGATGCAATTAAATTGTGATTACACCCCCTGCTATTTTCCTCTATGTAGTAATTTTGTTTGATAATGTCCTACATGCTCTCACTCCATGAATAAGTTGAGTCTCGCGGCCCTTGAGACAGAGAGAGCCGTGACACAAGGAAAGAGCCCGAGAGTCAGAAAGAGAAAGTTGGTAGGAGAGGAGAGAGGAAATAGAGCAGCAAATAGTAAAACAAGTTTAATTTGTAAACTCAATCAAGTTGGGTCCATATGTAAGAGAGGAGAAAGTATGAAAGAGACAAAATGCAAGCTTTGCTTTATTCCACAAGCAATTTTATTTCCTCCTTTAATACTAAAGCCAATTCAAAAGCTTTTTGGTAAAAAACCCAAATTTAGTTCTCATGCCTTGTAACGTATATCATTTTCAACTTGCAATTATATGGATTTATGTTGTTGGTAAATAGGTAAGTAAAAGTGAAGGAATCTTATAGGTAAGGCAGGTTGTGAATGTTTGCTCAATGGAATTTACGACTAGAATTCGTGCAATTTTAATGTTTCCGATCCGCTCTATGGAAAAGTAATAATAGCAATAAAGGGGGACTTGACGTCGTATAGTAAAACATAAGTTTTGGTGTTGATATAGAAAATATTGGTTTCTGTGGTGAAAAGTGTTTAATGCGAGGCCCTTAACATAGGAATAGTATAGGTAAGTTGAGGTCTGGCCAGGACATGTCTTCCGTCCCTAATTGATTTCTTTATTTGAGTTTTCTTCCGGTAATTTTTCTCATGTAGTTTCACCACTTGACTTGCTTATTTATACCCAATCGTTTCTTTCTAGGATCCTCCTTGCGAGAGAAAGAGAGAGAAAAAAGTAAGAGAGGGGGAAGGAGAAAAATATGCTGGATAAATGAGTCGGTTGGAAAATATCCGTGACAGCTACGTCATGACATAACAGTAATAATAAAACATGGTAAAATGTAACATTTTTTCCCCTTTTGACTCTCAAGCTACATAGCTTACACAGAGTAAGAGTTGGAAAAGAGAGAATTTTTTCCCTCCGGTTTCCTTTAGATAACTTTTACCCAGAGAATAGGGGGAAAAGTTGAAATTGATTGAGCGTTTTCTAACTCTTGGATATTCCACAAGTCTTTTTATGTTGGAGATATAACCGCATTGGAATGTGTCTATGTATGTATATGAGAAATTATGCTCACAAGAATATATGTATATATCAAAGGTGGAGGACATAATGGAGAAAATCCTATACTTGTATAAGGTGATTGTGCTCTGGAGTCTCATACAGGAGAAGTAGTAGTAGTATTTCGGGGAAAATCCTACAATTTCCAAAAATGATGTTATCGGGAAAGTCACGTCTTTAAAACTTGGCAGAAGTTTCTTACACGTAGGTTTTCTCTTATAAAAGAGTATGTATATTTATGTGTGAGAGAAAGCAACTATATATATGAGTGCGGACTGTGGGTAAGGGAAAAAGTTTATTACTATGTGTCAGTGCAAGTGTGCAGAAGCACTGTGTGATTTCGTTGCCCGTAAGTTATTTTATGGAGGGAAAAGTTAAAAGTATACGGATATTTATTAAATATTGTCACAAATTTTGACCTCACGCGAAGTAAATATCGGACTGGAACTCTGACGGCTTAGGATGAAGGAAAAAGGAGGAGAAAGTCGGGTTGTGGTAAAACCTATTCTTTCGAGTTTCTCTAGTGCAATTCCATGTAACTCTATATTATACACAGGTATATAGTCATGGGAAGGGTTAGAAAAGTACAGAGTTGCAATTTGGCCTGGTTATATGTGGAAATTTCATTTGTTTTCTTCCCAAGGAAAAACACGAAGGGAGCAATTGATTTTGATTCAGGGGGTTAAATTGCTACTTTTACGAGCTATATGTATGTTCTTTGGCTCTATTTCTGATTGATTTCTTTTCTACTGTGCGAATATTGCTTCCTTATACATTTCCGCAATTGTATCATAAGCCTTTGCTGTTATGATTTCTTTTTTCTTTACTTTCTCTCTCTCTCTCTCTCTCTTACAATCTCCTATCTAAGATTTCAGGGCAAGTCATATTTACTTTTACTTTTTCTTGTTCAATTGATTCTTATTTTATACTTTTACTCTTGCTTCCTCACTTACTTTCACAATAAAACTTTCACCGCTGCTTTCTCCTACATGTTCACCATATTTTTTCCAAATGTAATTTTAATTGAAAGTTAGTGAAAGCAAACTTTCACTCTAATTTCCGTTACAAAGAAAATCATTATGAAATATCAGGCAAAATAATTTGCATCATCGCTCGCCTCTTATGTTTTGGCGAGAAAATTTTAAATAATGTATCGAGAGGGAATCCACAGTCACTGCTTTCTTTAAGCTCTATTCAGAAGTAGGTTGTACAATACATGGAAGAGAGGAAGTATGGCGAAAGCGTTATAGTGCTAGATCTAGCATTTAAATTCCTGAGAGATTGCAGATGTACTTTACATGAAACGGAAATGTTCGCAATGGAAGCTGTAAATTTTGAATGTACTACCGATAAGCTTAGCATGTATACTATGTTGACTCCATAAGTTGCTACACCTATGGATTTTTTGAGTGGAGGACGTGTATTGTGTAACATACCTTCTTTCTCTATCTAACTACCTTGATACATATAGGAGGAATGCGCTACTATCACGTGCGGTTTTTCACTACTATTTCCACTAAAAGTTCTTGAGGAGAAAGGTCGACTCGTAAAGTGAAGTGAATAATTGAGGCTTTCCGTTCTAACCTTTTTATCTTGGTTCGATCTGACAGACGAAATGGTTAATGTGAAATTCATTCTCAATTGTTTTTTTATTCAAACTTTTTTAACCTATAACCCACACTTTATTAACATATGGTTCCCTTTAACCAACTTATATGAGCTACCCGTACATTTCCATTGAGTACCCCTGTGAAACTTTGTAGAGAGAGGAATGCTGAAAGCGTAAAATATATTTAGTCATGTAACTTATATATACATATATATATATAGAACAAATAATATCACCATATAAAATGTATCAAATATCAAACCCCGAAAGTATTTTCCACATTTACGCAAAAGTGTGTGCTTGGGGAAAATTCGTCAAACTGAGAACTTTCTCACCTCAAAAATGTAAGAAAAGTATAGTTCAAAAGCTTAAATGACCTTGTTATTTCATCGCGTACGTGAAATAATTCACTCTGGCACAAGAGAATTTTGACAAAGAACTTTTCATACAGTTTTTCTTGAACAATACACACAACAACAACCACACGCATTCTCTATTTACTATAAACTTACAAATCTATATAGCTACATATTTACACAACTATTCCCACGAGTTCTTATGTAACCTAAGAACTTGAAGCAATCGCCAGTGACTGATGTGCAAGGCCACTTGCGAATTCTTATCGTTCCATTTTCTAGACATCTGACCGAGAGAGAAAAAGCCTTTTCACTCTACGTTTACAACTGCTTCCGAGTCCTTTTTCCCTTTTGACTTTGACTTTGACAGTACGAACGTTTTGTTTCTTCAACAATTCCTTTCACCATACTCCCTCTTTCTCCTTCTTCATGCTCCGTTACGGTAATCTACTGGTCGTCAGTCAATTATTGCTCTTCCTTTTCCCTCACGTCCCTTCATATAAATATTCTACAGCCATACAAGTCTTCTCAACTTCTCCGTTTAAGATCTACAGCCCCATTTGCCAACCACAACTACTTCAACACGAAGTATATTCCTATATGTATTCTCGTTTCGTAAGTAGCACTCGTATCCATGTTGACTTGAATAACTACTTCCGATAGTTGCTATCCATTCTAAAGACATGAGACAATAAGAATATCATTGAATGCAAAAGCACATGGAAAGAATATCAATGTTCAAAGAATGCCAACGTGCAATAAATTTATGTAATGGTAAATGAACCAATAAAAGGAAAAACATTGGTGGTATGTATTTCCCACGAAAATGTATATATTTTCATTTCATGATTTTATTAACGAGTTATTCCTTAATCAGTACAAATATGGACTGTTCTCCCTTTAGTAACTCATAAAGGTAGAAATTGTATGTACAAAAGTGTATTTTACAATTGAAAATTTAGTTAGAGAACACTAAAAATGCATTCATAATCGTCCGCAGTGGACCCATGGACACAGTAATTAGGATCTCGTCTTATCCGAAAAGGTTGTAGCCGCAGTTGTATTCCATATAGTCCTTCTGTTGTGTAGTTACTCTTTGTGAAAGATGATGTTATGATAATCCGCCAATATAACTCAAGGTTGTATGTGATTGCATTGGTGGCAGTCAGCATATCTCGTTTCCTAGGCGTAGCTCCATCCGTTTCTTCATGATGTTAGGAACAATCAGATTCTTGGATTTTGAGTCTTGAAATTATTTCGATCGAAAGTAAACAAAAAGTGATTACTTCTTTATTTTTCTTCTCCTTTTCCTTCGCCTACAATTTCGTATCCAGCTCCTGGATTTTACTGAAAGTCGCTTCCAAAATGTCCAATTTTCTTATCCAGGAAGATATTTTCTCGAAAATCTTCTGACTGCATTGGATTCAGCGACAAAAACTACCTATACATCTAACCTTTCACGGCACCCCACTTCTAGTTAAATTAAGAATTTTGGTGAAAAAGGCGGATCAACTTTTGGAAGATGTTGCTAGCTTGCTGGCTACAAAGTATTCTTATTTAATTTTGCATTTAAGTGGTGCTATTTACGATAGTTAACAAGCTAAGCCTATGCTGAGCACACCTTTTCATGTGAAATTGTAAAAATTGGATCAATGATAAAACCTTGGATTGAAGAAATGTAGAAACTCGTTGATTGATACCCTGTCGTGGGACAATCAAACAGAGAAAGGACGTGAAAGCTTGTGAAAGTTATAAGAAAATGAATGACAGGTACTCAAACGCCTGCAAAGCATATGTGACTTTTGCAAAACAATATTAATAATAGAAATTAAATGCTTTCTAGTAAGAAAGTACCTCGAAAAATTTTACCTTGAGAAATACCATTGTAAATTTTCGATGTGATTATCTATGACATTGTGTTCGAGTGCTGTCCAGGAGCTCAAGGGTAATTCAGCAAGAAGTTCCCTTTAATTACATCAACAACGGATGCATGATGCATCATTGTAAGATTATATTAGCGGCAATTTTATGTAAGTAGGCCATTTTCGATTCCTATCCTCTCCAAAGTAGTTTTTTAATTAAGTTGCACGTTCGAGTGTACAGGAAGAATCATGGGTACGTAGGGGAAAGCAGCATCGATGTCTAGACTTGCAGACAACAAAGTCCTGCTGAATCAGCTAATTTGAATTATATGAGTAGTTTTTCATTATTTCATAAAAAGTGTTCCAAGTAACTTAAATATTTGCTTAATCGAAATTAATGGGATTAAAAATTTCAAAATGCTACGCATAAGAAAGAAAGCTTCAAGTATATGTATATACAATGGGCTAGTAGAGAGTAGTGCTCAAGTCAAATTTAAGGTAGCTCAAACATGTCAATTACTATGTGCTTACGTAGATTCCTAGTGACATTTAACCGATGAATCAGTACGAGCAATTTTGTTTGCTCAAAGCATAGGTAAAGTTATAGGAGGAGTAGGAGAAAAAATACTTTTCATACGCAGTCGTGCTAAAATAGTACACTAAGGTACATGTTATCTTATGTTATTCCCAACTCCATTTGCAGGGATGTGCAGTTAATAAAAAGCCTGTGGAAACTTTTAGCTTTTTAGCAATTGCAAAACATATCATTCCCAACTACTAAATACTTGCAGGCTTACACAATGTGTTGTAGCAACCGTGGGATTTTAAATTTAAATATTTGAATAATATATAAACGTTGGGGCTCAGTCACTGTGCTTTCACTTGAGTCCAAATTAATTACAAGCTATTTTTCATGGAGGAGAATATTCACAGTAGTCTAATAATTCCAGGGTGAGAGTAACGGAAATGGAAACTTTTTCATATTTTAGTACATTGTAGATATACACATAGCTATACTTTACAATGAGGTGTATATGGTAGATTCACGAGATAATATACATACTTTTGTGTGTGGCACGTACAGGGAGATATGGAGGTTTGAAAGAGTAAATCTATAAACGAATCCATCTATCAAACTCATGACTGGAAAAAATTTACTTTCACTGGAACCTGCTTCCCTGGAATACTATGAGAAAGGTTCAGTGTAAGCTATTTTTATAGAGAGATCAATCTATACTTATAAGCAATGTGTTGGTTCCGTATAAAATGGATTGGGAGTAGCTTGATAGCTTTGTGAGGTCCAAGCTCCATGTAGATGTTACTGATATGACATTAATATGGGGATATTTGTGCACTCACTTCCTCTCCCAACTGATACTAAGTGAATGACTAGTAATATGAATATGGTTGAATTGGTGCTAGCGGAACAAAGGTTTGCAAATTGTCGAGGCGGAAAGTAATGCTATGTTCAATAGGAGCCTTATGTTATGTTAATGTTACCCTTCTTCCAGATACACATGCCTATTTGTATTAGTGCGTGTACTTAATATCATAGATATAGTCTTTTTTATGTGTATCATACATACACTATACATTGTCCGGGCGTTGTAGACAGCTTCATCTCCATAGTACTATTGCTATTACTACTGCTACTCATGTATCAAGTCATTAATAATTTCATGGCCTGAACAGTGATGAATATTTCATTGTATCGCCTGCTACGTGACGGCCTTTCAAAAATTTTCCCTCTTCTGTATTCATACTACCACTACTACACCACTACTACTTGCTCCTCTATCATTATAACTCTTTCTCAAATCAAAATTTCAAGCTCCTACATACATTCTACACTAATTCATCAAATTACCATTCAAAGGATTTTATACGTGTGCTTTCTACTTATGTGTGCATCCATATCAAGGAGAAAAGTCTGACTTTCTTTAGACTTTCCTTATTATTAGCCGGATTCAGATGGATCTTGAGAGTTACGTGTACTCTCACTTTCATATGGTCTTGTCTTGAGTATAGCACAAAAGGACATGTAAATATATGTATTTATGGGATTCCCTTTGCATTTTAGTACACAATGGGAAATGTATGTACATTATTGCAGTACTTTGACATGACGTGACCTCACATATGTGCATGAGGATGATATTAGAAAATCAAGGGACTGGTTATTAGAGCACGAGTGCATCGTTCTGATTACACCCTCCTACTAATGTTCTTGTAATCTTAATGAGAATGTTGTGCACACCACACGTTTATATTTCTGGGTAAACCTACTCGCTAAAACGCTGTACATTTTAGCAGTGCATTTTTTCACCACTCTACATGCAACAAAATCAGGTGAAACTTCCACTAAATATTTTACCCATGCTAAAAAATTCACTACATTTTACCTGTGTATACATATGCATACTAAACCAAATTGCACTAACATTTATTTTCAATTTTATGATTAAAAATTCATGGATATTTACCCTGCCTTAAGTGTAACTGAAGTACCGAGACAGAAATACACACGTTAAATTATTTACATGGGATCATATGCAAGTTATGGGACGCATTCAGACGGTAAAAGTACACTGGTAATGTGTACAGAAGGGCTGCAAAAAATAGGTGAAAGTAGAAACTGGAGAGTAACAAGGGGAGAAAATAGCAAGAAATTTTGTGCTAATGTTGTGGAAATCCCAGAAGGAACCTGTGTCCAATTAAATCGACACGAATGAGTGTTTCCCATTGTTACCAAGCACTTAGGTATGAAAATACTCGGGGCTAAAATCCTAACCACCACTATAGGTAACACTGCCATAGTAGTAAAGTCTGTTAACAGTGCGTGATGAGGTTTCCCCTCCAAATTGCTTTCCGTAGTTGAGAGCGTAGGGATAAAGAGTGAGGGAGAGCGCACGAGACAAAGAGAGAAAGAAACCCATCCTATTTCATCATACAGTTACAACTCGTCTAACACAAAAGCATTAGGAGCTAGGAAATTAAGAGGATATCTTTCCTCATGTAATTGAAATTCGTTTACATAAGGTTATTAGACCACAAGTTATCACCAACACGAACCAAACCAATGGTAATAAAAATATTTTTAAATGTGTACGAAATTTACATAGGAATCCTTTCTAAGAAACTTGCCGTGGCAAGGAACAATTTCACTGTCCATGGAAGAATTCCCTTACAAAAGCTGTCAACAGGCTGGAAAATTGTTGTTTTTAAAAGGTTTTCCACTATATGCAAAGTTGAATAGGAAATCTAAATTCGTAATGAAGCTCCTCCATATACGCGTAATTATCTATACATTGGTTTGCTTACACTAGCCATAAGAATTTCCACCAATCAAATGTCTACCTCTGTAATTTAGATGGGAAAATATGCACAATTCCAGGGGATATTTTGTTCCTGTATAATGTTTACTATATACTGGCTGGTCATTGGTTGTAAATTTCCGGGAAAATTTCTCTCGTACTTGAAAATATGGAATAGAGGCTTAAATTCTACACGTAAGCTCATCGCACTTATACATAATTGCATGATATCTAAATTAAGATCGATTGGATTTCAGCAATAGGGGAAATTGTTGGAAATAATAATGGGACATTCTAGGTACAAATTGAGGGGAAAATATTTTAATGGTTAATAGCACCATGTATGCTCCTACAACTACTGCTACTCCTCCTATCATACTAATGAATACGTAATTGACTTCCATCCTATACATTACATACAAGCACACTAATCATTCTACTGTCTATAAACCAATAGGAAACAATCGTTTGTACTTGTGAGAGACCATGCATAGAAACCACTGTGGAATTTCCATGTGTCAAAATATATACTGATTTTCCAAAAGAAAATAAGGGAAGGAAAATTAGGAATAAGTTACAGGAGGAGAGACGTCTCAAGAGGTGTTTATTGTTAGACGGTTGGGAGGAGAATAGTAATTATTATTATTATTATTATAGCTTAAGTTACAATACTGATTACTACGGCCGTTTTCATAGGTTAAGTAGGATTCAGTATTTATAATAATAGTTGAGGTAGATAAGCTTGGTCAATCTATCTATTTTTTCCGTGTAGAGCCCAAAAACCCATCTACTCGAATTTGTCGATTGACCGTTA
>JAQFXU010001071.1:0-34734 GCA_034693705.1 Spatulosminthurus flaviceps
AGTATTGGAAATTTCGCTAATTTGCTTAACTTTCTTATCCTCCGATTGCTTCTCAGCTTGATCGGCTTTTTTCTTGATCACTTGAGACTCCTTCCTTTGGTTTTCTAAATTTTTGTTTTCTACTGAAGCTTGTTCATTGCTTTTCACATTTTGTACATCGCTGTCTACACTAAACACACTTTCCACTTTTTCCCTTTCATCCTCTAAGTTAAAAGCACTCACTTCACTATCAAGTTGCTTGGTTTTCTGCTCATGTGATTTTTCTTTGAATGTTTGGTTTTGGTCAACCACACTCCCTGTTTTATTTTTCACAAGCTCGGAGTCATCACCTTTTCGGTTTGTTTCCGTCTCCACTTTTTTGGCTTTTTGGTTTGAACTTTCAACTTTGCTAAGCGATTTTTGCTCGAGGGACTCGCGTTCTTTCTCCGCTCTCACTTTTTGTCTCTCACTTTCACCGAATGAAGTCACTGTCTCAGTTTTTTCGGAAACTGATTTCACGTCTTTTTCACTTGAGAGCTTGACATCTGAACTGGACACTTGTTGATCATTGGTCATTGCCTTTCCTTTTTGAGCAGCACTACTCTTTTTGTTACTTTCACTTAGTCTTTCCTTTTCTTGCTGCTCCATAATGAACTTAATGCCCGTCTTTAATTTATCGTAGTCAATGTCTTCATCCGGGTGTCCTTGGGAGAAAAGTTTAATTGCCCCTCCAACCTTCCCTGCTTTCACTTCTTTAACAAGTTTCTTCATATCGTTTTTACTAAGGCCTGGACGTTTTACTTTCCCAACTTTCATTTTCATCTTACTACTATCCTTACGTTGAGTTTCACTGTGATCCGAATCATCGAAACCGTACAATTCGTTCAGTTGTGCTTCTAATTGTGCGTAATATGCGGCATAATCCACTTCATCCTCGTCTTCCGAGTCGGATTTGATAGGCTCCTTGGGTTCGACAACTGGAATTACCGGCGTTTTGTCCGGTGGTTTTGGGGGATCATGTGGTTTGATTATTTTAACTCCCTTTTCAGGCGACTTCTTAATTGGTTTCTCCTTGACTTTTTCAGTGACCTTGGGAGGTGATTCAACAGTTGGTTTAATTTCATTCTGAGGTTGTTTAGGCAAGGTCAGTGGCACATCTGGGGGCTTTGTTTGTTCTTGCTTCAGCTCGATTGTTTTGGGTGTCGTTGGTGGTGGCGGTGGCTGTGCAGGAGGCTCTTTAGCTATAGGTTTTTTCTGTTTTGGTTTGACTTGAGGAATGGGAACAGGAGTGCTCTCTCGTGATTCTTTCCTTGGAATTTCTATTTCCTTTGTAGGTTCTGGCTCGATTGAAGGAGATTTGGCAGGACTTTCCGCGGGAAGAGCGATGCTCTCTTCCAACGTGCTGTCATCGTCGGATGATTCGTCGTTTGAACGGTCTTCCCTGAATGGCTTACGACGCCGGGTAATCTTGGATTCTATATCCTCCTGCTCTTGCTCGGATTTGATGATGGTCATTCTAGGACCTCCATCGAGTATGAGTTCCGCTTCCTCCTGCTTTGCCATTTTTTTCATGAACCTTTCCGTGAGTGCTGAAATCTTTGAGGCCTGCTGAACTTTCTCTTGAGGCTTTTCCTTTGGTTGGAAATTTGGGATTTCCAGTTTTCCTTTAGGTCTTGATTTGGTTTCAGGCTCAGCCTTTACGTCTTCTGAGGATTGCTTTCCTTTTGCTTTTGACCTAGATTTTTTGCTATCTCTACGTTCTTGCCCTGACTTGACATTAATTTCAACAACTTTTTCATGTTGTTCCACATGTGTCATACTACTTTCATCGGTAACCTGAGTCACGTCGCTAGAAGTGTCAAGTGTCAAACTGTTGGTTTCAGTTTTAACCTGCGTTTTCGTTTCGCTTTTAGTAACCTTAGTTTTAGCCTTTTTGGTTTTAGTTGACCCTCTTTTCGTGGACCCTTGTTCATTTTCAATTTCAGTGTAACCAAAATCTTTTTGTTTATCATCATGTGTAATTTCATCCTGTGTAGTAGTTACAGGAGCGGTAACAGTTTCGGAAGTGCCATTGATAAGCCTACCCAAAGACTCTGTGCTGTCACGTCTAGAACTAGCAACAACAGTGTCTGAACTATGACTAGCATCAGCAGAAGCAACCAGCTGACTACTACTTGACCCACTGTCAACTCTCTCTACTTTCTGACTTACCGCCGATTTCTCAACAGGACTGCCCACGACTGCAATTTGTCCATCTTTAGTCTCGACTGTTTCACCCACCTCGAGGACGCCATTGCGGAAGACACCAGGCAAGAAATTAAATTCCCCATTGACCAAAACAACTCGGCCTGGCATGAAAGTTCCATCCGCACCGCGCTGTCCCGGTATGAATTGACCATCAATCTCTTCCCCAGCGACAAAACGCTTGTTCTTGCCCATTACTTTGCCAGGAACAAATACCTCATCCTGTCCAAACTGGAGGAATCTACCAGGAACATTCTTTACCTGGCTAACCTCTGAATCTACTTCAAAACTTTCGGACTCTACCTCCAGACTAAGGAACTTCCTAACCACCTCAGCTTTTTCTGACTTTCTACTCGACCTTTTCGACTCCATAAACTCACTCTTTCTGGACACTCTGGTACTTTCCAATTTAGTATGGATCTTTTCCACTTTAGTGTTATCTGGGAGAATTCTTTCCTGGTCTCTAGTCAATGACTTACTTTCTACTCTCACCTTCTCACGACTTCTCATTCTGGAATGAATTTTCTGTACCCGCTCTGTGTCAGGCATGATTCTATTAGCTCTCCAATCTGCCGGCTTAACCCTGCTTCTGCTTCTCATCCTCGTTCGGATTTTCTCTACCTTCTCTTTGTCAGGAAGAATTTTCTCACAAAGACTCTTCTCCGCCAACTCGATAGCCAATTTTTCCTTCATTTCAAAAACCTTGAATTTCTCTGACTTTGATTTTTTGACATGAAACCCATTCCCTTGCATGACCTGAATGTTCTCGTTGGTCTTTTCGACTAATTTAAATTTAACATCTCCGCTAAGAAGCCTGACTACAATCTCGGTATCCTTGTACAAAATATCTCGGACAAAGCCGGAGCGAAGGCCATGTTCTACGTAACCATCAAGTACAAAGTCCACTTCACCAGCTGCATAACCAAAGTAATGTTGACTAATATCAGTATTCCTGGCGTCCACCTTGCCCCTAAAACTTTCCCACATGGAGGATTGACCTTGGATCTCACATTGGAATTGCTTAGAACTATTTTGTATTCCTGTCTTTAACCCATGTCGTAGACTTTTGAAGCCAGCCCATTTGTCCAGTACTTGGGCTTCTGCTTTACTAACGACGGGCACGATGGGGAAGTAAAAGTTACCCTTTAAAGCCATGGCCCTCCCTTGTAAGAAGTTTTTAACTTTTGTTGTTTCTCACAAAATAAGCCAAAACCAAACTCACTTTTCTCTCCTCTGTGCTACTCGACTAAATTCTGGTGTCCTATCAGCGTCTGTACGTCTGAACACTTGATCCCCATTATGGATAACGGATTCAACAGGATTTTTTTAAAAGAAAATTTTGCAAACTTTTTCCGCACTTGAAAAAAAATCACATAATGGCACCAATTAATAGACACATTGTCACATGGAGTTGCAATTATTATCAATTAACAAATCCAAGCCAAATGATTATTAGAGTGTGAAGAGGGGATGAGAGGACCAAGACGAAGAATAGAGAAGAATAGAAGACTTGATTTCTAATCCTAGAAGGGAACCACTGTACGCGGGTTAATCACGAATTCTCAATATTGCAATTTGGCAAGTAATTATATACGTAAAGGTAAAGGTAAACTAAAAGTCAAAAGAAAACAATAATGAATTAAATTAAAACAAAATTAATAGGTGTAAAGAGCTAGAAACCCCCGAATGAGTGAAAAACGAGATTCGAATAGAGAAAATGAGTAAGAAGAGAAAGAAAAAGAAGTTTATTTTTAAAAATAGAATATCAAACTCACCTGGTTGTTGAGTCCCTGTTGTATTTGTTGAAGAGTATTGTCTCTGCTCCAACTACTAGACGTACTCGTCATCTTTCCTTTAACCAGAATCAAGAAATGTTATTTGTTTTTTTTAAAAAGACTTCCAACACAGTTTCATGATTAGAGATTGGCTACAGACACGAAATATACTCAGGAGAGTCGTCCAAAAAGAATGTGGCAAAAGGCAACCGAAATCAAGTGAAGCGATTCGACCAACCAAACAACAACAAGCGAGCTACGTACACCAAATGTATGCATATTTTCGTCATCAGGATCTTCCTCTCCGTTATCTCCCGTTCTGTATAATTAGATATACACATTTCCTCCGAAGAGGACTTTCTATTTAGGAAACACAGAGCTACTCTTCCTTCACACACACACACACACACACACACACCCCAACACATTCAAAGAGAAATACACGACTATAGAATAATTTGAGTGAGTAAACTACAGTTAAACCATATTAATTAAATTTTTGAAGTTAAAATGATTACCAGAAGACTCCATGCTGTTTGAGCCTTGTGCACAAAATGTAGTTATTTCCACGTCTTCTCCGTCTACTTCTTTTCCTAGAAAAAAAATAATGTGATTTTCTTGCTTCACTACAGAGAATACAGTCAAGTCTATTAATAGTATCAAGACCGAGCGTTGGTTTTCTACGCTGTTTGCTTCTCAAACTTGAGACACATAAGATGGTAGTTTGAAACAGATGCTCAGATCATCATAGGTATTCAGGTCATGCATGAAGAAAAAACTTCCGTGTACTCACCGAACACACCTATATTGATGAATCCGAGAAGCTTGAATGCTTACATTTTAATTTCTCTATCCCTTTTTCTATTTTTTCTCAGCTTCATTAAACTACAACAATATTATCTCCTTCAATAATTCTAGATGAAATCATGTTAAAAGTAGGTGAATTTCCTCCACCCTTCCTCCTTTCCACACATTCGGTTTGCATTTAGCATATTTACAACTAAATGTTTGCATACCTTTCATTATCTTAATATCGGCTTCCAGTAGTTGCATGCAAGAGTCTATCCCATAATCCCATCTCTATACCCATAGAAATAACTTTTACATAGACGTAATAGAGTAAAAGTTTAAAATTATGACTCTGAGTCACTGAGTTAGGAAACCCCAACTGGAGTGTGGGAAAAGGTATTTTCACTACAGTATAAAACAGTACTTATGCACTTGTGGTTTATATTATACTTCCACCATGCAAGTCAAGTTGAATGAGTTAGCCTATATAGCTACTGTTCTATAGCCTGTGGTAAAAAGCCAGCTATACGCGTCTTTTTAACTCACCGACATGTCTCATAATTATAGTCAACGCCGACAGCATTCGCCCGAACACTACTTTTACGTCATGTCATATGTATATATATGTATACATGATGGAGCATATTTGTATGAAAGGTTGTTGAGAGGATGCAATGGTGAATTTCTTCATCAATCCCATGAAATATTAAAACCGCCATATAATATTTACTACCATGATCACGTTACTTATTTCAGTTTACACATATGCACATTTATACCTTATTCCAATTATATGAGACTTACGTATAGTCGCAGATTTTTACGTAGAAAACACTACACACAAGTCCAAATGTGTAGGAAAACGCTCTATGTTCACGAAATTTTGGCACTCGATATAAACATGATTTATTTTTAATAATAAATGACTCCATACTTTGAGGATACATATCCGTCATGTTTCTTTGAAGGATTCATAAAGTCAAAAATGGAACTCGGGGAAAAATCAAGTACATAAACCGCGAGAGATGCCAGTACGTAAATACCATGTCCTCCCACTGCACTAAGATCATTTTCTCTTGCTAGGTAGATCATGGCCAGCTGTGTAGTCTTTGAAGGAAGAATCTTAAGGTAACTCGCTAATTTTCTCATTATTAATTAAACGTCGTAAGTGTGACTACATATTTTAAAACACCATCTTATCTCATCTTGCCTTGGAGGGGAAAGTTCCCGAAACGACTTTGGGATGCAGTGCCAACAATACTCAAGTACATATGTTACATAATATTTTATCCGACAAAATTACGCGATGCTAACAGCGTCTTTCTGTAAAACTCTCTGGCAAAAAAAAACATGATTTACTTCAAGTAAAGTCAACATCAAGGAGACCCGTCCTTGTTTTTGTAGAAAATCAAGGAAATGACGACTTTTCTTGGCAGCTATACCAGCAATCGAATGATGGCATGTCAGAAGACAAAAGGATTCGGCTTCATTGATTTGATTAACTTCCTGACTATCATGCAAGTATTTAGCATAAAAGCTAGGAGAGTAAGTCTGGAGTATTTTGGCACTCATCTACATAATTATTCACTTTGTACTTTCTGCTATTTGTTCGCACCAATAAATTTAAGCCCGGAACTCCCATGTTGAATAATATACCTGCAAATAATTGAAGACCTGGTCACCTGAGAAAAGAACTCATGTTTTGAATATAGCTCAGATGGAAATAAAATGTAATTATTAATTTCGTTTAAATTAATTTATACCAATGAAATCCCAGGACATGTGTTATAAGGAAAATCCTATGAGCACGTCCAGTTTCAAGCTAATGTTAAATATCTCATGTACAATATAAAGGGCATGACTTTGTCAGAATAATTATGCACTCATACGATTATCATGCGTACGTGGAGTGAATCACATTTGGTCGAGATTTAATGGGAACCAAACCATGTGCTACAACTGCTTTCTACAATTTACACCAATTTCTGGATTCTAGTCCTGAACAACATAATTCAATCAAAACCAAAGCGTGGGTTTCTTGGAGAATTTCAGTCTGGCATAATATTTCACTAAGTGTTATCTCAATGAACTGATCTTTCCCAGAATTTTCCTCTTTGTGAAACAGCATATGCACTTACTTTCGTTCGTCTTAATTAACGAGTTCCTTTCCTTTTTTCTTTCAGTCAACCCCATCTAAACACTATATGTTTTGCCGAGCTAAAAATACTCAAGCATTTGTCATTATTGAGGTTTTGATTTCTCATAAGAGAGATTGACAGAAGTTGATTGACAAGAATTTGTTCTACAAATAGGTTTATTGTTTATTTTAAAGCATTCTTGTTTAACCTGACTCAACCTTATTTCATATTCACTTGAAGTTATAGTTTCTAAGTGTTAGATGCAATACATTAATACATATATAAATACATACTAGAGTAGACACATTTTTAAATGTATTTTCGCTTTATTGTTTATGTAACAATATTTCTTTTAAGTTATGCCACGAAGCAGTCTTTTATTTAGGAGTGTTGTAATAAAGTATGCATCCTCCAAGAATTTCACAACTCTGCATTTTTCCTACACAAAGGATTGACAAGATTGTGGGCGAGTAAATAATTCCACATCGCGAGCGAAAACCACATGCTTTATTAGTAAATACATACACATATACTGTAACAAAAAATAAACTGGAAATTCGTGCTTGTGAAAGCGCACATCCTTTAAACTCTACCATTGCTTGAAGATAAGAACAATTTGCATAATGGGCAAGTTTTTTATTGATTTTGCGGGCCAAAAAATTAAGAAGTTGCATTATCAACTTCACCAAAATTCAGAGAGCATGTATTGGTTCCCATTTAGAATTTTATCGTAGTTTAACCCCCAGCATTCTTAGTATTAAGTAAATAACCAAGTGCCAAAACACACTCGCTTGCTCTATCTACATGTGAATTGTAAAGCTAACTAGCTGTATGTATTCACAAACGTAGATATATCCAAGTAGGATTGAGGGAATTCTGACAATGCCCCATGTTGGAACTTCTTACAGAGTATACAGTATCATACAACACTCGAGGGCCCAAGAAGATCACAAGAGCCCATTGCAGCTTTGGCAAGACTCGAATCCTCTGGTTGTAGCTATAGGAAATCTCATTCCGTGATTACGTAAACCATGGTAATATTTTTAGTACTTTTTACTATACTAAAAGGGAAAGTTTACAAGATGGTTGTTGGATTTTTTATTCTACTTGAATAGTGCATGGACTTGAGGCCTGCTCCCGTATTTTTAATCTTATTTAGACGCACAAAGAATCAAAGAAGCCTGAAACTGCGGTGGAGATTATTGAATATGCATGTAATGCCTTTTTAAAGTTCTTTCTGTGAAACTGATATTCATTGTGGATTACAGATTTGTAAGTCTTCCGGCAAAGCATGGACTGGGAGGAGATGAGGAGAACCTGTCAGGATACGTTTAATGTTCATGTGAAAAAAACTACTCTTACTCTACCCGAGTTGCTTTGTGTGGGGAAGGAACAGGAAATCAATAAACGTCTAATTCAATGATATGTTGTGATTGGCGGGAAATTTAAACTTCGTTAATTCCTAGTTTGCATCTATATTCCAAATGGCCCGAGCTCTGATCCCAGAAGTAAAAGTGATATTAATCGGTGAATACGGTGTGGGCAAATCATCAATATTTCGCCGTTTTGCTGCAAATACATTTACAACTGATAGTTCCAAGCGGTCAACGCTGGGACTTGATTTTTATGCCAAACCATTCCTAGATAATAATGTCAAAGTAAGACGGGTTTCCGGTCGGAACATGTACATACTTACAGCTAATAGTTATGCAATATTTTTTTGACACTGTGTTATCAGATTTTAGTGACTGTGACTGGGGAAGTTATGGGTCCCGAGAATTTCGGGTGTAGTGTTGATTCTATTTAACATTTACTATTTGTATTTGTTTTTGTAGATCCAGTTATGGGACACGGGTGGAATGGAGCGGGTCGCTTCCGTCACATCGAGCTACTACAAACACTCCGAGGCTGCTTTGCTTGTATTCGCTCTAGATAATAGTGATTCGTTCCATGCGCTTTCGCAGCACCTCCTTGAAGTCGTCACCTATGCTGAAAATGCACGAATCTTCCTTTGTTGTAACAAATCCGACCTACAACCCCAGGTCACCGATCAGGATATTGAAGCATTCTGGTAATATTTTGGTGTTGCTGGTTTAGTGTATGTGAGTATTTGGTGGTAACGAAGTATTTAGAAAGTACCTTGTAATTGGTTGATAAAATCAAGTTTTTTTGGAGTCTCAAAAGAACGTCGTGTTTGGTTCAGCGATTTACTAAAGTCATTTTGTAAGACAAGAGGATTGGTGAGAATATTCTTCAAAGAAGTTGCTATACTTATGGTTACATTACTTATGGTTTCACTTCCTCTGCTCGGATACCTGCAGATTTTGCCTTTGCACATATGGAAATTGAAGGAGACGGCTTTCCCATTGCGGTAGCGAATTATTAAGCATAATCCGTTAGAATTTGGACTGATTTCTAAACCCATCTCGCACTACTTAGAAGTCTGAGCGGTAACAAACAGTCTTAGCAAGCGTAGTGGGCGTAGTCCTTCGGTAGTGGATGATAGCTAGTTCGGCTTGAGTATACACTCTTGCTGCATAATATGTAATGTATTAATATCCAGCAGGTGTTGTTTTTTAAAGCCATATTTTAGGTTCTCGCGAGTCAGGAACGTCAAGTATACATAGTTGAACAAGCTAAAGCAGAAAGATGTTACGGTGAAAATTATTGAATAATAAGTGAAGATGAAGTTTCAACATCCTTCATTTCCATATCTTCTTAGTGAAATGACGGGTGCTAAATCAAAATTGTGTTTCGGTTCGGAATCCTCTTTATTTAAAAAGTCGTAGCAGAAGTTACCGTGTATCCAACAATTTGATCAGTTTATTAACGGCGTAAGTCGGAGCAACAGTTCAAAGTTTCAGATTCAGACAAACCTGGAGTTCTCCGGTTCTGTAGGTGAAAGCATGTATTTGGGGAATTTTTATCATTGTGTTATGTTTAAGAAGTTGTTGCCCCGCTATAAACGTGTACCTGTGGGCGAGGCTCTGTATATATCATTATGTTAATATCTAATGTATCTGGAGAAATAGAAATACTTTATTTCGCAGATACCTCTTTTTTATTTGCTTCTCAGTACACAGTAAAACAGCTTGAATGGTTCAATTTTATATAATAATTTAAATAATAATTTTATTAGTTTCATTTCATGTTAATCGTATAAATGATTAAACATACGTTTCTCTTATTACTGCAACAATAATATCATCAACCATTGACAATAAGATGAAATTTTATTTGCTGTAAAAGTTGGTAATTTTTGCTAAATACAGTTGTATTTATGCCGCTCAATCTACCCAACCTTATAGCCACATAAAGGTTTTTGGATTAGAAAGGTTCTCCCTCAAAATATTAATGAAAATGAACTTGAATAAAAGAACACTTAAATAATTATTAGTGGCTGTATCTCAGTGACGATGAAATTGAACACTAAAGCTATGTATAAAGTGTACATATTTGTATAATAACTACTTTTCGACATATCGTAAGTTTCGTGGGTTGTTGATGATTTAAGTAGTATTTGTAAACGATGCAGGCTAAGTGGTACTACGTATTTATTTGGTTCCAGCTTCTCAACACTGATAAACGGGTAAATGTTGACGAGAAGCACATGTGCACACAAGCATGGACAAGCTCTCCCTGACAAAGAGTCATATCATAGTCCACGGTAATAATGTCTCACTTATTGCCAGTACTAAAATGGATTATTTAATTTCAGTGAGGAAACTAGCGACTGCATTGCCGGTTACTTCAAAACGTCCTGCAAAACAGGTGAAGGGATCGAAGAAATGTTTGCAACAATAGCCAGCTCACTTAGTACTCACGTCAAATCTAGACATGACTTACTGCACTTGGACGAGTCTAGCTTCCAAGTCACCCCACCTACTGACGACTCGTCTTTGCAGGATGATTGTCTTTGCTAGAATAACAACATTAAAATGTTACTAATACATATAAAAATATTACTACATTATGTATGAATAAGTCAACGAGAATAATTTGTCGCTTAGTTTAAATTTTTGAATATCATATGGACGCTAACATTCGTGCATGTATACTTTTATTAGGAAGTCAATAATGAGTATTTGTATATAATAAACATAACGATTCCGTTGTTGTATACAATAAAAATTCAAACTGATTGTAAAATTTTGGAACGACTGATTCTGGTGTTATAGGCGTACAACGGTACAACGAAAGCCTTAATATCTAATGTCACACACACTCATTATTGTCAGCCATACCAGCATGTAAGAATATTCGTAAGCATTGTACAATTTCAAATCTACTAGGCTCCATGGTTGTAATTATTATTTTAACATATTTGTCATTTTATCATTTAGAAAGGCATGCCTGTTTTATTCAGATACGATTTCACTATATGGAGGTGCATAACGAGGAAGTAGGGGCTAAAAAGAGCGTCGTCCTCAAGCTCTGCTCTCTCGGCTCCTGTATAATTAACAGTTGCTGCAAGTACAGTGAAGGAACGTTTCTATGGCACGGCACACTTTACGCAAATAATGGTTCTCACACTCGAGGCTCTTCCGTGAAGAAGGGAAAGGGAACGAAGTAAAGGAATGGGGAAACACTAAAAACATACTGTAAGTATACGACTGAACGTGTTCCTCTGCGTTAGCCAGCAAGTAACATATTGCCAATTGCCAAGCGAGAAGAGATAAGCTGAATTCAAACCGTCCCTCCACGAACATCATCACTTTCACACGCACACATCCTTTATAACAACAATAATAAACTTTACTTCTGAAGATCGCAACCGAAGTCATAGCTAAAGTATACTTTACATAGTCGTAGTTAGATATAAACTTGTAGTCGTTAAATTATAGCGAGCTTGAAATCAGTCTAGAATTTATTGTTCATCGTTCATCATTCAGTAATCCCTCTACCTTCATGGAGGCCAACGGGAATTTGTTGGACTCGGAGTCGCCGACACTGGGCGGGGAGAAGCCGACGAATGAACAAGTGACCTCAAATTTAAAAGAATCTACTGCGGAAAGTAGTACGACCCTACCGACCAGTGCCAGTGATCCCGACACAAATGGATTACCGGATGAAAGTTCTGGTAAGACATGTGTGTCCAAGAATGCAGAGGAGCCTTCTAAAGAAGGAAATTCTGATAGTCCCGAACAGAATGTCATAGACTCAAAAAATACAAGTCTCCTCGAACCCGTAAATACCAAAGATGAAACAAGCCAAGAGCAATCAGATGAACAAGTAAAGACTGCCACGAAAGAAATATCAGAGGAGGAAGAGCCACTTGCAGACCCGCCTCAGAATTGCAAGAATCCACCGGTACCCCCTGACGATCCGCAGCTTCATAATTCCATGGATGATAAGGACCAATCGAACGAAAATATGGATTCCTCAGCTGTCGTTGCTGAGGAAGAGTCATCGTCTGCCGTTGACACCCCCTCTGCCCGCAAAGAGCGAAAGAAGAAAAAGACCCGGTCGGAGCTAGATAGATTGTTGATGGACGAGGGGACTGTCAGAATACTGATGGGTCCAACCATACGAGGTTCTTCCCAGACTGCGGCTTCAAAAGAGGAGAAGCTCAAAGCTTTAAACAAGCACCGGGAGGAGGCAATCAATCAAGTCCGGGACAGTTCCAAAACGAAGATTTTTAACAAAGTCTCTCTGAGACTCAAATCAAAAAGTCGGCGACAGCAACAACAAGAACAGAGGAATGTGAAGAAAGCAAAATTGTCAGAACCCGCTTCAAAGATCATTAGGCGAAGGAGTTCAAGTTCTAATTTCAATTTTTCATCCAGAAGCCCATCTCCAGCACATTTGGGTGGTGAGACCAATTATTAATTTGGGCAAGTATTTGCTGCCTTTCTGTTATCAGATTCTTAGGAGTAAATTGAAGCCATATAATATGTAGGTACGAATTGGCAGGTTGTTGCAAGAGAAGTTTCGAGGTTCGCACGCCAGAGTTGACTAATCCTAAAAGTTGCAAAAATCCGCGTGTTAAAAATAAGTCAGGCTTCCTTTAAATGTCAATGATAGCCGAAATTATCTACATAATTCGCTTAAAACTCCATTCTATGCTATTATAGAGAAAAATGCATCTGCAGCTCTCGGACAATTTTTATTTCGCACACACTCGTTCAATTCAAACTGTAGAATAATTATTATCGTTTTGAAAATTCCAGCACCTCTTCAGTCATCTGCAGAAGACACAGTCCAGGTTCGGATTCATGACTCGGTAGGATACATAACTATTGATGCCGAAGCTATAACTTTCAACACACAGGTAATATACCGAATATTTTTCTACTTCCATGCCAATTTAAATGTATACTCATCGTCAGCATATGTTCCACTTACAAGTTTTATTCATCTGGAGTCTCTTAAACTATGACATCATGCAAAACCTAGGTTTCTTACTGCATGGTATGTGTTAAATCACACTTCGTTTATAAACACGCCCAAATCAGTTACAGTACCTAGCACCAATAGAAAAAAGAAAAAATTCTAAGGAAAAACTAGCATTTGAAATGCGGTGGGAATAGCCATCGATATGGAAATGTATCTTCAAGTTCAAGAACTCGTGGAGTTTGACAGTTTTTGAAGGCATTCAAAATGATGAGTAAACAATTTGGAGGGCAGGTTAAGTGAGCCGTCGTCAGTTCTCCAAGCATAGCTAGAATAATTTGAAGTAATGCTTAATATTTGCATCGATAAAAATTGCGAAAAGAAAAATGAGAATCACACGATTAAGGGTAAAGCAAATGAATGTAAAGAATCTTTACCAAAGATGTAAACATGTCATATATCTCATTCAGTTCAGTCTATGGTATAATTTTAAATTTAATCCATCAAACCAGTTTGAGTCGTTTTTACGCTACGATTCAATTGATTTATTGAATTGAAGTGGGAAATCTATACCAGCCTATCCAAAGACCCTTTCCTTTTTCTGATAATGGTTAAGCTCACTAAATGTAGTGAAGCCTGCGGAAATATTGCGAAAAATAAAAATTCTGTATCATTATCATATCATGATATAAAGTCTCGGATAAATTCTGAAGATACGCTTAAGATCCAATAATTTGTAGGTTCCAGATGTGATGTCTTGGTCAAAATCGGTTAAACATTTCATTTTCCAAATACTTATCATCTGTCTACATCATGTTTAAGCTTCACAGACACAGATTTCCTTAAAGTATAATCACAAAGATCCGGTTCATTTAACCAAAACTTTTACCTCCATTAATTTCTCTCAAATTTCTCTGATCCAAAATATAGTGAGCGGAATATTTTTTGAACTAGGAGTTTTCAGTTACGATAATTTTTGTCCCAAAAGTTTTGAACCATGAAATATTTACGTCAGACATTATTGAACCCCTTTTGTTGGGCCACTTTCCAATACTTGTTTTTTTTTCAAAAATCTTTATGAAATTTTGCACGCCCCTTGTAATTGTAATGATTACCGTTGCATAGGTACACAAAATTTTAACGCTTATCTCTTGAAATTACATAACCGGTTGGCAAACATCGGAAGGGAAGGGTGACACAAAATACTCTTCCAGTGAGAAAATGGTGGTTTGTAAATGTAAACAGTCAGTTCTAGAGCTCCGACAATTTTTTCCGTTCGAGGCTTGAAATTCAATTTTTTTTTAGATTTTATTTGCTTCATGCCTTGTCCCATGAAATTTCAGTAACACCATGCCATAGTATATGTAATATTCATCTGTATTGAAAAATGCTTTTTGGAAATAATTTTGCTCAGGCCACGGAAACCATTTGAAATCATTTGAAAATTGTTTTGGGAAATACCCCGGGTAAAAATGAGATTAAGGAAATAAAACCGTACAACGACATGTGTTGGTGGAGTCATGCCTACTCCATCAACTCATGCCGTGGCGAAATTTTAAAATCAAAATTACAGCAAATTTTTAATCCAAAAATTTCGCGTTCTGGAAAACTATTCGAAAAAGAGCTTTGTTGAATACATAGTAAATTGATTTTTTTCTTATGAAATGATACTGAAAATTCTGGAGAAGAAATATTGGCCATCGAATAATAATTTGGCGGCAAACGGAGGGCCCCCCGCGATATTATTTTAAAGCAGTGGTCCAATGTTCTAAATTAGAACATTGGACCACTGCTTTAAAATAATAGAATAATAATAGAACTTCTAATAGGGAATCAATTTAAGTGATGAATAAAAGTTGAGGCTGTTTCTTCGTAGTCAGTTATCTTTCTAAAAACTTTTCTCATACAATCATCACAAGTAAATCTATTTCGTACAGTATTGATTCAAGTGCAGTTATGATGTGAAAAATCGTAATACTGTGCTGATGCGGCAGATGAAAACTTACTATGTCTATACATATTGTATTATTCTGTTTGAAAGTGTCTTATTACAAATTTGAAGCCCGCAAGGAAAAATGAAATCGTAGTAGAAGTTAAGATGTTTGTAGTTAGTAGAAAGTAGAAATGAATTACAGAGCCTTTACATACGCCTTTCAAGGTGTCAAATTACATGGACTGGAGTTGTATCTATGTAAACAGTGAGTCCATCACCAGTTTCATATTTTTACCCTAGGATGACACATCGTGAGTTCTAGACTTCTCGAAACGATTGCCACCGATTTTATCCTTACTTTATTAGAAAGGCCATTTAGCACATCAGGAAGTAGGGATAAATGTTAAAATGGTGTCCACACCACAATCATTCGTGTGCAACGAAAGCGACAAACACGGTAAACGGGTAATATCTATTTAACAATTATCAAGCATAACATGTGATAAAGTAAGATGAAGATCACAAGAAGAAATAATACATCCGACAAATCTGATCTAATACGATACGGATGGAGGAAAATATTGTATTCATATATTTCTATATCGTCGCTGGAGAAGCAAAGGTGAATAATGCTTAAATGCAAGTTGAAATAACCACCTCCATATTCTTGCATGTAATTTTATACAAATAGCATGTAAAAATATGAAGGTGATTATTTCAATTTGCATTCAAGAAATTTGTGCATTATTCAACTTTGCTTCTCCAGCGACGATATGTGTCTGAACAAAATCTTATCTTGCCAGGTTGCTTTAGTATAATAACTAATGTGACGAAGAATCTGTAAAATGTTCTTAAACACTGCGGTCGAGTTGAAACCTACGGCCGGGTAAAAAAATTCAGCTATCCCGGTAATAGAGTAGTACTAATAAGATGGCATTCAGTTTTTTATTTTTCGACCCTTTTCATTTGCTTAAATTGCTGGGAATCTTGAGTGAGCTGCTGTAAAACTTTCTTGGTGTGTCTGGACTCTGGACAGAATAAACTCATTTTAATTGTGTTCAGTTATGTACTTGTGTTGAAGGGTTTGGCTCTTTCCTTGGAATGTTTTACTTGGAAAAAGTAGTAAACTTATGTTTACGTCCTGGACATGTAAGTAATTATGTTACAGTGGGGTAACCAAAATGCAATTATCACATTTTCAGATAGCTTCCCGGTTGACAGCAATATTGAACAACCTGAAGGCTAACGAAGATGTAACTGTGGTGCAAATGACCACGACAAGTGACTTCATTCAGGGTCTGGATATACATGGTATCAGGTCGGAGACCGATGACAGCCTACGAGATTCTATGGCTGATTCCATGATTGCCTGTCTTGAGTAAGACCACGATATTCTGTTGGTTTCAATTATTATTTTAAAAATGTGTTAAAATTCAGTAATAGTACGTTCGAATTCACCAATTTGCAGTTCCTTATTGAAAACCCTGATAAATTATCCGAAACTACTAGTGGCTGGAGTGAGTGGGGACGCAGTAGATTTTGGAGTTTTAATTCTGAGCTATTTTGATATGGTCTATGCTTCAGACAAGGCAACTTTCCAAACCAACTACGGCAAAAATGGATACTTACCAGAATGTCTTCAGTTTTTTCCTAAAAATCGACTCGTAAGTGAATATAAATTTTTATCTCGTTTTTCCATGCGACCAGTTATGTACCAGAGCAAATGCGGAAAGACGTTGAAAGGTGTTAAATGTTAAATGATAGAAAATAGGGTAAAAATTTCAACTGTTGATTTCATTCATTAAATAATCCAACAAAAATTCAACCATGACGGATAAAATAGGGTAAAAATTTCAACTGTTGATTTCATTCATTAAATAATCCAACAAAAATTCAACCATAACGGATTCATCTAAAGACACCATGTCGAAACGAGTAGTATCAAGGTTATAGCTTATAAGCCAAAGAAGACTCTTCTGAGAAGAGTTATTGTTTCATGATTGAACCAGTTGAAACATAAATTTTCAGCTAATTTTGATATCTTCGATTCTTAAGCAAGGAACTTGGGATACTCTATTTTATTGACTGTATTTGTATCAAGCAGAATAAATTTACCTACCTTTATAGTCCAAGCATCACCACCTTGGGACTGAAGGATTCTTACGGCCAAATTGAGGCAATAATTTTGAATGCTTTTGGTGGTTTATGAAGCTTTTCGGAACCCGGTGACGAATATGCTTGGGCTAAGTGGCCTATAAGTGAAGTTATTTTGGCGGGCAGTTTTCTTTGAGAAGACTTGTCGGACTAAATTTGGTGTGGATGAAATTAGGTTGGGTAAACCTTTCGGTAGTGTCTAGCGTTGCCTTTGCGATTTCGAATGCCATCCAAAACGTTTTTCTTTTGTGGATAAAAGTTTTATTTCATCGGTTGCTAAATGAAATACTTAGGACCTGACCTGCATTCAGGCTTCAGTGCGCCGAGAAGTATTTTGTTCGAACTTAAGATTCACATGGACACATGCTCAACTTAATATTAGAGACGGGTCTAGGATAACTCTTCCAAAAACGTTTTCGTCCAGAATATTTTGGACAAAACATATCGTTCAAAGAAATTTAATGTATAGAATGTTTTATCCTCACATATTTATTCATCCCAATAACTAAGCAAGAAACTTGCCTTCAGATTAACCGAACAAAACTAGGAGCCGCAAAATACACGCAAGTTTCAAGATATGACCTCGCGCACGATTGCGCTCAAATTATTTCTTGGCCACAGCGGGAATAAGAAATTTGTGTTCAGTATCTAATTTTTAAACTTCAATAACTTTTCGTATTTCTTGCGTTAAAAACTATGGATCCTTGTTTGGACAAATCAATCTCTGGATGACAATTTTTTAACGAACGTCTTTGTCCAAAAAGTAATGGAAACGGAAATGTTTCTGGACGAGCCTTCAGGTTAAGAAGTGAATCTTAATGTTATAAACTTTCTTGCTTATTCAGACGTATGCGATGCTTTACACGGGTAAGAAGTTGACAGCGACTGAAGGAGTAACTTCTGGCCTTGTCACTGAAGTATTATGGCCTGCAAAATTCCAGGAAGAGCTGGCCAGCAGAATCAGGACAATTACGTCCGCCAGTCAAGAGGTAAGGGGAAGCGTTTGTTCAGAATTCTGCTAATTCAAAATATTGCGTCTTAATTGTAGTTGAAACCAGAAACCAGTATGCACTCTATAGATTGTATGGTAAACGAACTACTTTTATTGATTTCAATCGAAAACCGAAGTAGCGATAGTTAGGTTTACTGAAATTTATTGAAACTATCACAAAAATATTCAGGATACATGACGTGTAGAAATTCAAATGTGTAATGCATACCCAAGTAAAATTATTAAATAGCTACACATGTTTACGACGAAATTGACGTCGGATCAGAATCCTTCTTTACAGCTCCAACCTCGAGTAAAAATCGTTTCTTTAGGTTTGTCTTCAAAATTAAACTTAACAATGTTGCAATAATATGACGAAGTCAGTTTGAAAAAAGTGACAAAATACTTTATACAGTCTGGGTAAAGATTTTAACAGTAATACTTACGATAAATTATTGTTTAAGAAGAACCACTTGGTTCTTCTGTTCTGCATCATAGGAACGCATGATAGCATCTTACAAGATTAAATGCAACTTTACGTAAAACGTATTTGGATACACTGTTGTTAATAATGATTAAAGACAAGATATTTTGCGGATATAATTTGCAATGGCTCACGGCAATGCTGTTTTGAGTTACAAAATACATTTAACTGCAACAGTGGGCGTCGCAACTTACCATGTAATCGTTTCGTGAATTTACTTGTGTCTACCCAATATTTTAGTAACTTGTTGCTTTAAGCTGTGAAAACAACATTTAAACATTTAATATTATCAATTATTGGACAGTTAAGAGTTAATGTATCTACAACAATTGCATTTTTACCAAGTGACCATGCTCTTCTATAATTAGAAACGATTAGTTATTTTGAAGCCATTAATTCAATTCATCACATTACATAGTCTTTATGGCCTTAACATTAAGATATTTCCATACACTAGATTTTTGAATAATATATCGAATATATCTTGAATGAGAATGACTTGATGCTAATTTTATTATTTTCAGGTGTTACTACGAACAAAAGGGGAGGTTAACACCAAGAATTCCAGTAAATTAGAGCTGGCAAAAGATTTGAGATCCTCTTGGCTAAGATTTTAGTCTCCCCTGGACCCCAAAATGCTGAGTATATAGATGAAAATATTGACAATATCCAAGTACAGATTGAGTGCTGCGAAAATGTACTCTTCCGGACTGATACTGTACTTGTGTTTCCCACCCATCATGAGCTGCGTATCATACACAAGATACGCGGAGAAGAGGAGTGCACCGCAACAACCATACACAATATTTACAATAGGGAATACTGACCGCAGGAAGATGGCAAGGAAACCAAAGATCATCAACACAATTAGCAATATGAACAGAAATCCACCCTTTGCAGTCATGTCAAACTTTGTCTGGAAGCTGAAAATTGTCAGCGACAAGCAGATGACGGTTGTTAGTCCAACAGCAAGGAGTACACTCTTCTCACTGTATTAACACAAAAAGTACAGTTAATATAGGCATCAGCATTCATAGAGTAGCAATTTATACACACCAATCATGTAATCATTATCATCATTGTTGTATTTTATCTTTCTGTTTTGTAACGGGCACTTGTAATCACCAATCAAGTTTTGTGTTAAAATAAATTTATTTAAATGTTGCTAAATAATTAAACCTGACAATAATGTTTCCTGGAAGAAATTTATGTTGCATTCAAGATCAAAGCGACTTACTCGTAACTGGACGAGGCTGCTCCTAGCATGAACCCTTCACACACTGTGAACAGTCCCAAGCAGATGAAGTTCATTGGGCTCTTTCGACGGGCAGATTCACAGCATGCCATGGCCAGAAGTAGTACTATCGTCAAAATGAAAGCTCCAAAGAAAAATCCTGGATTTGCCCGTGTCCACAGTTTCATGTCATCGTTGTAGACGAACAAGCTTACAAATCCGAACGTAACCAGAAGTTGCACCATCAATATACTGTACACCTTCCTGAAAAATCAATAGGAAATCATGAAATGATCCCATTATTTACATAGCTAATGAAGTTGAAAAACAATCTCACACTCTACAGGAAGAGTTCAAACTGAATAAATTGTTATAGAAAGTGCTTTTGCACTGCTAAAGGAAAACGTTTCCAAAACTCATTTCATCACATGGTTTCACGAAATTTTTAAACTAAAACCAAATTCGACCAAAAATATGTTACCAAATAATGTTCACAAATCCACCGGAAAAATATTTGCCGTAATATATGTCGACCAAACCGGAAGCACCCAAGATGAAATTATATTTGTGAATAAAATGTTCCACGAACGAAATTACTTTGGCCGAATACTTCGTGGATAAGACAAGACGCCGGACGAAAAAGAAGAACTATACTTAAAGTATAGCTAGACTGTCATTTTGTATATACATTACTTAGTTACACGTTACACAAACCTTATAAATCCCTGGCGAATAGTCTTGTCACTGAATTCGAACCCCTGGAATTCCGAATCTTCGCTTTTTGGAAATCCCTCTCCATGCTCTACATCCACGGGCATATGAAACCCCGCGGTGGGCATTTGGGGATATCCCCCAGGCTGCTGAGGATTGTAATAACCTGCCGGTGGAGGCTGTTGTGGGTAGCCACCGGGATAACCTCCTCCAGTATTTCCCGGATACCCTGGAAATGGTCCACCGCCACCAGGGAATCCTTGGTTTCCTAAACAGCGATTTACCATAAATATAAGTACATTTAAAACTAGTTGGTCACCTATTGGTAAGACATGTTCTAATTCTAGATTCACTTAGTCAAATGCAATGCGGCACTGCAGAGGACAGATGCGTCATCACCCGCTGAATTTACTATATCTATTAACAGTTGCCGACGTCATAAGTACCAGGTGAAACTTGAGACATCAAAACGATTTTAATTCGAAAGAAAGCGATCCGCTTCACATGATCTGTTACTGATAGATAAGATAGGCATTCACTTGGACTTAGGTATTCAACCAATCCTGTAGCGGCTGTAGCTTCAACTTTACTATATACGTAATTATACATTTATGTGCAACACTTTAAATCCAAGAAAACTGCATTTACTCCTAAGTCTTAACATCTGTAAATTATCCAATAATAATTCTTTCTGGGCCAGAAATTCTGGCATGATCTTCAGCATTAGCCTAGACAAATTGCAATCATCAGAACTGCTCATTTTGTATTTTCATTTTCTTCCCTATCTTGACCTGTATTTTCTTATTTTCATCAACTACGTAACATTTAAAATCACTGCGACTTCACACCGCGATATTCACGCTCCTCACACTCATTTCTAACATCTTGGCACTGCTGTTGAATACGAGTTTTCTTCGTTTCTGAAACGAACCTCGTCCTTATTCTGTATGTATGATTTTCCTAACCGATATCCTATAGCGTGGCTTAAATAAATCATTGAAAACGTATTACTGAAAAACAATAAATGTCGAAATGTTGCATAATACAATTCCCAAGAAACGTCCCCTCTCAAGTTAAAAATAAACATAGCTAACCATCAAGTACACATCAAATCAAACGGTCATTCCCAGAACAGGCACACCGCTAACGTCAAACAATACACCAAAAACGACTGCCGAAAACTTAGGGATTCTATCACATTCTAGAAAACTATACAGTACAATCTTACAACAAAGGTAACTCTGCGAAAACAAACTGAAAAGAAGGTCCGAAACCAGACGGTTACGTAAACACTGAGTGTGCTGAGACGAAACTTGACGTTGCGTTGTATTGACAAGGATAACGACTATATTATAGATCCATAGCTAATTTCTCTGGCCCAGCTCCAAGGTTGTCAAAAGTCAAAATGTATGGATACGTGTTATTTACTTGACCATTACAAGAATAAATTTTAACACCTATCCAGCAAGTACTCCACAATTGTGTTTGTCCATAATAAATCCACAACAAACAAAGAAAAGCCTGCGAAAATAAAAGAAACAAAAAAAGCACAAAAAGATGAAATTATTACCGAACCCACCATAGTTGGGTTGTTGCTGCCACGCCATACCCCTTATGACCCTTCAATAACGATTTGTATTGTTGGTGACTGAAATTTTTAAAAAGTTAGTGGATTTCCACCGAACTTTTTCCCAGTCTGTTGATATACGTACACGGAAGAAAGGAAGAAAGAAAGTTTCACCGTTCACATTGGAGACAGAAGACTGGGGAAATGAATCAATGAATTGTACGCAGTATCGCTTCTGTCAGCAAAACTTTCTTCGTATGTCTACCTCAGCTTTACTGATGGCCTATAGTGCGGCTGCTGTGGTAACCTCAAGGAAGGACTTTGGGATTTACGTAAGAGATATAGAGGAGTCAAAGACAAATCTAAAACTGTCCGTATAGAAAGTCACTTGACGAAGAGAGGGATGGAAGATGAGTCAATGCTCCGCACGTGCGCACTTGACATCTTCGACTGTAAATGAGAGACTTGGAAATAACACTCAGAAATTGCTCTGTTCACATTTTGTAGTGGCCTGCACTCTGCACATCTCTTCAAAATTATTTTTACCAAACAAACCAAGCAAAGTAATTTCACAAGGATATAGTATATAAAGGCATATAGGCATAGAGGAAAAGGACTGTGAACTGTGAAACTGTGAACGGCTTCGTTAAGTGGACGGCTCTTGTATATTATTAGATATATCTCTTGAGTTTGTAATTTGTGACTGCTCGTCTCCTCTGACCCTTCTTCAATTCCCTTCTTTGGTTCTTCACTTCTTGTACAAACCAATTGAGTCACCGTCTCATCTCTCATTTGAACTAACAACGATACAAAATACTACCGAAGTAAGTATAGATTGCAACTGCACATTATATAGATACATCCTGTGCATGTAAGTGTAGTATGAAGCAAATATTTTTATTTATTTTAAATTATTGCTGAACTGTATAAGCTAACAATCTTAGATTGTAATGTTCTATTGGTTGAGGAATAAGTAAAGTTGTCAAGTTTTTATTTTACTTCCAATATATAGTTAAAGTATATTACTATTTAGCCATAGATATATACCTTGTGCATTTGGTGTGTCAGTTAAAATTGTGTTTTTTAGAGTTTTTGAGGTGAATATAAATATCATTAAATATAAATTATTTGTTCATAGGAGGCTTGTTTTGTTGGGAGTGACAAAACACTATCTGGGGTCTTCCGCGGAGTTGCGAGATAAAGACAGGCTTCTTGCATGACTCAGTTGCTGGAGCCAGATTTGATGTGCCAGGATTGCTTTTATTATCAAAGGGCGAAGTATATAGAGATTTAAAAGTCTATAGTGTGGTGGGAAAGTGAGAGAATCCGTCAGTCATTTTTAGTTAATTTGCTGATATTTACTCCGAACGTAACAAGTATTACAACATACTATTATTCTTCGCTGACCGTGAATTATTTTTGTCCTCAGAAGTATTTTAGTAATAATGGCTAAGAAAACGTACGACTTATTGTTCAAGTTACTTCTAATCGGAGATTCTGGTGTAGGAAAAACTTGCATTTTATTTAGATTCTCGGATGATGCATTCAACACAACTTTTATTTCTACTATCGGTGAGGAGATTGATTTATTTTGTGTCAAAACATTAGGAATAATTGTATCTGATTATTCTTGCTTTAATTTTTTTCAGGTATTGATTTTAAGATCAAGACCATCGAACTGAAAGGAAAAAAGATTAAACTTCAAATTTGGTTAGTTTTTGTTAACAGTACTCGATGTTGTCAGCGTAAATAATAAGAAATGTTGGGATTGTATACCGTTTGGTTTTCCAGTATTCATTGAGAATGTGGAGATGATAAAAATGAGACGAATTCAATTTCATTGCAAAAAATTCAAAAAAGTGCTATGACTAAGCGCGTTTTTATCAATTTTTTGGCTCTGGTGCAAGTGTTGCCATTTTGGCGGACAGCGGATTAGCTAACTCGAAAACTTCTTTTATGCGAAACGTTGTGCAACATCAAATTTTATCATTCATTCGTATCATATGTCAAAGAATTAAAGGTCATTCAGTGGTGGAGTACATCACACTTATAGTGTGAAGTACTATTTACTAACCATTTATCTACATTTAATACCTAAGAAAAGCTCCTATGCAAATGCAACGATTAAGGCAACAATGCAATTGATTTCTAATTATTTCTCAATTTCTTTATTCTGAATCGTTGAAGGGTTGAACTTATGAAAATTTGTAACTGTGTATTTTGGCGTGTTTGTTTGGATGAAATGTTTACTCTGCAGGGATACCGCTGGGCAGGAGAGGTTTCATACTATAACTACGTCCTACTACCGGGGGGCGATGGGGATAATGCTGGTCTACGATATTACCAACGTAAAGAGCTTTGAGAATATTGCAAAATGGCTTCGAAATATTGATGAGGTACTGATCACATATTTACAACTGTCTTTAAATCATGCTGCTTTTATTTATTTTTGGTTATCAATTTATATGGGCCGTATGTTCACATTTCATGACATTGAAACCCTCGTGTTTCATCTCAGTTAAAAGAAATCGTATAGTTTTGGAACGTATGCCATAAACGGTTGACAGCCACCGTTCATTTATTTATGAATTTATATCTGAGAATCAGGACGCTCTAAAAGCATATTTGGTAGCTTGTGTTTTCAGATACAAAAGTGTGTTTGATTAGTATTAAATAACACTAAATGCAGGCCTGAACTAGTAGTTCTGATTCGGTTGTATTAATTTTTTGTCATGCTTGCAGCACGCAAATGAGGATGTTGAGAAGATGATACTGGGGAATAAGTGTGATATGGAAGACAGTCGTGTTGTTCCTAGAGAACGTGGAGATGCCGTAAGTACCTCTCTACTTAAAAACTAAACTATTGCACTCGATCGCTTTCATTCATCTTTAAACGTTAACGCCGTTGTGTACGCAAACGCTTGGTCCGTGCAAGTAAAAATGATAACTACTGTACTGGTCAGCCATAAAAACTCACATGGAGCTATATAAATGTATTTCAAGCGTGCGTTACGTTCGGGGATGTGGAGTCTGTACATGGAAGCTTCCTATGTATAAGATGAAATTGGCTATGTGTATACTAAATGAAATTACGTTTAGTTTCAAGTGGGTTTTATGAACAATGCTATCACTAAATGCACGGGATGAGCATGGTTTGGAAATGCATTTATGACAACACCATGCCATGATTGGCTTTAATGTTTGTAGTTAGGCAACTATATGTACTGTTATACTTGAAAAAATAATGAGCGTCTTCATGAAACTGCTCCTATTATTTGCGCCTCAGTAGTCGGGTTTTTAGTGTCGTTTGTCTGTTGTATTACTTACATTGCAATGCCATCAATAAGTCTCATTTTGTTAAGTGTAATTGCTATGACATGCCCCAATTCTTACTTTCTTTTGTCTACCACAAGTTTTAATATAGGCAGTTGATTTAAAATATTTAGAGGATAGCACAAAATCTTTTAAGTGAATAGGTACGGCTAATGGAATTTGAAATTGGTTTATGGAATTTCAGATAGCACGAGAGCATGGAATAAAATTTATGGAAACATCAGCCAAGAATAACGTGAATATAGAAAGAGCATTTCATGATTTGGCCGAATCGATTCTAGCCAAGACGGGACCGAGCCGTGACCCTCAAGACCTTCCTGTTCGATTTAACGATCCGAATAAACCGAATCCCCCATCTAAAACACAGTGCTGCTAGACTAATATATAAGATAAAATTGATATTTTATATATAACGTAAAAATACTGAAGGGGTTTAATAATGGACGTCAAATTGTTATCTTGACTTGTACTATCAGAATTTACTCTTTTTGAGTCTTCCAAGGACTCGAAATCGCGTTACCCGTCTTCATAAGTAATTAATGTTATCTAACAATATTATTATGACTTATTAAGGATAAATCATCCAAAGGAATTATAATGAATTCAATCAGCACAATAAGCATTAACTACACTTGTAAAATATTATTTATCGATAAAGGAATTAATGTTTTCGTTCAGTAAGTAAGCTGAATATTTTACGGGAACTCATATGCACGTGTTCTTATGATTACGCCAACGCTATTTTCGATTCTAACCGCTAAATCTGTAAACTAAATCGGATTTGTAATCCTAGGTATACTCTATATTGTAAAGAAGGTTGTCCTTAATGGAATTTAAGAAATATATTAATGCTCTGAATGATTGAGGACCGGTGCATATTTTTTATTCTTAGTTTTTATTGATTATTTCAAATTTTGAAAATATAGACCGGATGTACATACGTCGGTCGTGGTTGGGTTCATTTCATGTGACATGTAAGTAACAGCTAGACGCATCACTCCCTGCTCGGTTCTCTATGTTCACGGAATAAATTCCACAATCAAATATGCTTAAATTGCGAATTTCAAGACTTTTCAAATCCCCCTCCTCCCTAACGATGTACTTATTACTATTACAGAGTTCATTATTATCCTTAAACCATTTAGTTCTAGTTAGATTGTTGCATTTAATTGAAACTTGAAGGGCAGCCGTGTGGTCAGATGAGTTGACAGATTTATCATGAAGATGAGTATAGAATTTCGGTTGCTGTCGTCCCACAAGATTTGTGATTGTTTTTCCGCCTGCAAAGCAAAGTCAATACATATGCAGTTAACATTTCATTACAATTGAAAATTGAGTCAGAATAAAGTATTTCACTATGAGCTCGGTATGAGCTTACCGGTGTTAGCACTTGGAATATTCCTGTACCCAACCCTTCCATTCGCAGCTAGAAAACAAAAATTATATTTAATATCCCATTGTTGAAAGAATGAAATATGTATAGCCGTAGTTGGCATTGCTTTCATCTTTCATCATTATTAACCTATGCAACTACAGATAATAATAATACTTGCAGCCCTGTGCCAACACCAAGGCCAAAGCGTTATTTATACTGCTTGCCTTTAAAGGACTAGCGTAAAAACAAATTACAAGAAAAATGTTGAGGAACGAGGACAAGATATCATGCACCACACAACATGAATTCCTTCACCATTGCCAATTTAAACAAGCACAAACAGTGGCTCTACCTGGAACGGTGATGTTGCCATGGCTGACTGCGAAGCCAACGGAATTAAATATTCTGGCAGAAACAGCTACACTGGTTTCGACGGATGGAATCACAATGCTGCTGAAATTATTCCCTGTCGTGACGATCCCTTCCACATCCCAGTGAACATAGAAAACATTCGAATTTGGTTTGAATTCCACCCGCAGGTCTGCATCCATTCCTAATCCACATTCGACGTTTCCTATTTCTTTCGTTATTAGAGGCTTTGTAGCTGAAAGGCTAAAAAATGCAATACAAAGAACTTTTAGAAATTAGATTAAAAACAAATACATACTATTGTGAGAAAAAATTTGAATAAATGACACTCTTACCACATGATATTTGTAACAGGGCTAATAGAGTCTTTGCATTTGACCTGTACACTAACAATGCCAGTAACGGATGACGGGCCGGATCTGACCACCAATTTGTAAGCTCCACTAAATTGCATTTTGGCATCTCGGATGAACAGACGGTACAAACTTCCTGTATTTTCTGAAGTGAAATGTGGTGCATCCTTTACATCTTTCACCTGACAGAATAAAACAACTTGGGAGGTTTCAACATGTCTTCCTTGATTTACTGTGTAATTGCACCTTATCTTACTTAAATCCTTCCCCAAAAACTATGAATAGTTTACCCAGGACTCGGGACTAAAGTAAAATAAATTCCTTACTACATTTTCAGTGTTTACTTACATTCAGGCCATCTTTGTACCATTTAAACTGGGTGTCGTCATCAGTATCTCCTTCACATTCATACTCAAGCACTATAGAGTCACCCTCGTCAATTTCCATTTCTTCTGCCTTTCTCCTGAATGTCAACTTCTTGGCATAATTTTTCTTTCCACTTGAGCTTTTGAAATCATCACAA
The DNA here is from genome assembly GCA_034693705.1 of Spatulosminthurus flaviceps. Taxonomy (NCBI): domain Eukaryota; kingdom Metazoa; phylum Arthropoda; class Collembola; order Symphypleona; family Sminthuridae; genus Spatulosminthurus; species Spatulosminthurus flaviceps. The sequence goes on from JAQFXU010001071.1 coordinate 28,286, forward strand.
GTTTGTTATTGTTAAGCAATTTTATGTTACGTTCATATTAAAAGCGTATTCCTAACTAAAAACTCGTCAAGAGCTCGTACTTTTACCAGAACTTTTACTAGAATTTAATTTGACTTGTAGAAATGTATGATTAACGTACAGACAGGACTCTTTGACAGCTACATTGAATTTGATGGTGTCTTGCCCATAAGCGTTGTGAACAACACATTCGTAGATTCCTGAGTGTTCTGGTCTAGATGTCTTAACAGTTAAGCAGGCATGGTCTCTTTCATGTTCCGTTATGTAAGTTTTGTAGCGGTTCCGGTGGATGATTCTTCCATCCTTTTTCCTGCGTCAAGTGAACGAGTTAAAATCTTATTAGTAAACATTTTGCCAAGTTTCGCCATAAAAAGCTTTCTACTCAATAACAAGTAAGCATACCAAACATAAAATAAGATTCCAGATCCAATAACGAAACCATGAAGCGTGAATTTATCTCCCAGTGAAACTTGCACATCGGTTTTGGCTTGATTTAAGAATTTCGGCTTCACATCCCAGTCATCATCAACGCAATGGATGCTAAAATGACTTTTACATGTGCCAGATGGGTTGCTCACGAGCAACGTATACTGCCCCGAAATTTTAGGACTCACTGAATTTGCTTCTAAGCTATAAAATCTTCCGTTGTTGATTAGCTTGTAATTACAATCTTGGTCTAAACAAAAAATATAATGCGGAGGGAGATTTTCATTGAATTGATTATCTTGAATGAGGTGGCGACGGCGATGATAATTCCATCGTCAATACTTTTGGTTGTCAATGAGCTTGTATGCACTTACCATCAATAGGTTTACCATTGAAAATCCATTGAACGTTACATTTCTCCGGAGACACTTGGCAGCTGACGATGGCATTGCATCCATTTTTAACCACTCTATTTTTGGGTTCCATTAATATTACAGGGGACTCAATGTTTTCCCTTGAATACAAAAATGCATAAATTTAGATTCGCTGCTACATAATTAATGAGGGAAATTGAAATGGTTTTAAATCCAACTGAATATGAGCAACAGGTATGGGTAACTGAAAAATATTAAGAAAACTCACAAATTGCAAGGAACAACAAGTTCAGAATTTATGGTGCTTTCAAAATGCGAATATGAAATTGCTCTTCCATGGATATTTTTAGCTTCACAACAAAATCTTCCGGAGTCTTCCTCAGTCACCACAAATTCAAGTTCAGCAACATGATTACTAAAGGTTGTCTTGTAGTTGTTTTTACCATCATCTAACACTTCGCCATCTTTCGACCAAGTCACGCTAAATGGAACACCTTCTCGCAACTAAGCAAAATAATTACCAAATTTGTGATGACAGTTACAAAAATAGCTCTAGACTAAATCTTCATGTTTCTTATATGAACACAAAGAAATTTATCACTACAAACAAAATTCGTTAATTTCGATCACCTCGTTTCATTAAAAACGGCGTAATCTGATTTTACAAATATAAATGAAAAATCCATTCGTTCACCTTTTATCGAGTGAATTTAAAATCAACCGAATGAGAAAAGAATAAAAATTTTCACAGATAGTGAAAAAACTAACCTGACATCTCAACTTGTAGAGTGTGCCAACAAGTCCAGCAGTTGACACAGGAAGTAATTGTGTGAATTCAGGTACGACACGATTACTCAGAAAAAATGGTTCACTCAACAAAGAAAACTCATCTTCAACTGACTTACATTTTGGGGTTATTCTAAACACATATTCTCTTCCCCCGAGTAAATTGGCTTCATGACTACACAACCGTGTGAATCCCAACTACATAAAAATAATTCCATTTAATCCACGTTTACATTACCCTTCGAATTTTATATAGTACTCTTACTGATTATTAAAAACTAATTAAGGGAGAATATAAGATTTTTGGTGATTTTCGACATATTTGCGGGGATTTACTGACCTGAACCCAGCCGGAGTTATCATCGGAGGTATCTTTGCAGTGTACGTAGTAGCCTGCGATTCTTCCTCGAATCCTATTCCACTGAATAGATACCCATCCAGGGAGGATTTCCTGGATGGATACACTTTGTTCTTGAATCATTGTAGGTGTCGTTCGTTCTCCTATTTAATCAATAGAACCAATAACATTCCATGACGGGGTTCCAAGTAAAGTCTATAGTTTATAGAAAGGTAACACTGATAGCTTCTTGACAAGAGCACAACAACTAATAACCGTGGATCATAGTAGAAAAAACGATGATAGCTTAGGAAGTGATTTTATTGATATGTGAAGGAGGGAAGGTGCATACTTGAAAATGCTGAGGAGTATGCTTGGGACTGTAATGAAGAATTTCGGTACGATCGAACCAGTCGCTCAACTGACGCCCAGTGTCTATTTCTGTTTGGAAAACTAGATCTTCCCTCTGCGATAGAGCTGACTGGCGTCAAAGACCTGGCTCTCGTCTCTCGTACCTTGTAAAGCATACATAAACAAAATAATCATCATTTTGCAACAAGGAAATACCAGTGAGAAGTGTGTGCTTTTTTACACGGCTTCTCGCCAATTTTTGCTCCTTTTCATTTTGTTCCCTTCACAGTGTATTCAAGGCATAATAAAGCTTTGATTTTACCATATCATATCAATACTCCGACTGAGGTACATTCACGCACACGCGTACTCACCCCCTCTCTCGCACACACATATACATACAACACGTGAATACCTATGCTGTTTTGCATTAATTTATCCGAAAACTTTTGAGACAGTCCGTGTAAAAGCGTGCTATTTCTAGATGTTCCACTAAATTCCGCTTCATCAAAGATCCTATCTACCTCCACTCCTAACTATATATATGCATTCAGGTCATGGGTGTTAGAATTCTTGAGGAAAAAATCGACTCAAACATGAAAATTTGTTAAGCCCCATTATATAATCGCGTATTGCCGGAACTACTCGCCAGATTTTTCGGCATGCATAGTGTCCTACCGTATGTATACAGCTCACGGGTGTAAAATTCATGATGCTATAAATTGGCTCTCAGGTTGAGATTGCAAACGAATGCCAACATAAATTTAGCAGTAGAGATAAAAAAAACAAACCTGAACATAAAACTGTGTAACGTCCTCGCCTATCAGATTCTTGGCTTTCAACGTGTAGAGTCCAGCGTCACAGAGGTTTAACCTTTTGAGAGTGAAACGAATGGAACATGGTGACAGGGTTTCACGGAACGCTCGTGGATTCTCAAGGATCATGTTTCGGCAACCTTTGTACCAATTAACTGCATTTTTCAGAAAACATGAACAAAACGAGGGTTACATCACGACTATCAATAAATTAATGGGCTGAAGAGTGTCTTGGGTTTTAATTAGCGTCAAACTGTCAACCATGATTAGCAATAGTTTTCTCACGCTAACAATGTTTATTATTTAGGTGAAAAGGAAAATATGTTAAAGGTTACCAAATGGCGTGGGTTCCCCCTCTACTTGAACCACAATGTTCAGGTCCACCCCAACGTCCACAACATACACTGCCTTGGGCTTGACCACAAAGGATGGAAGAATACTTGAATGACTGTTGATGGTACGAAGGGAACAAGATGTCTCCACACTACCATGTCGATTTTTAGCAACGGCAACATAAATTCCCAAATCCTCAAGTTGAACAAATGGGATGAAAGTGCTGTAACATCCCAAGCGATTCAAACGAGTTTCAATGGACCTTCCTCCCTTGTAGAATTCCACAGAGTCGGCACCTGTTAACCATGTTTATAATTTTAATTACAAACTGTGAAGCATTCATATACTGATCCAGTCATTTCCTAACTTTTCGCAGATACATGCACAGCTTTTCGGGAAAAATGATTATAATCATGTAAATGCATGCAAAAACCTTCAACGGTGACAGACAAAAATATGGAGTCTCCAATCTCCACTTTTAAATCACGAAGTCCTTTAACGAAGACAGGTAATTTGAATCCAGTCATAGAAAAATCGTCCACAGTGATATATTTGGATAAAGAGTTAACTCCAAAGTAATTGCGTCCCGTAATTGTCCAATTGCCAGTATCGCTTCTCTTTGGATGTTTTATAGTTAGCCTGCATCGGCCATCTGGTAATACTTGGCTTATGTAATTTGGACCGCTGACAGGTTTATCGTCCTTCGTCCAATACAAGTCTTCATGATCTTTCACGTAAGTCTCAAGCACGATTTCGTTACTCGTTCGTACTTCTAATGGGGAATGCAAAAATTACGAGGATAGTTGAGTTGGTGTTGTATTAGGCAGAGAGACATGTTTACGGCCAAAGTAACACATTCATGACGTGCAAACATGATCGTTTTCGTTACCTGTGATCATTTGGCTGTAGAAGAGCACAGGCTTCACCACTCTAGTGTAATTTAAGTCAATAACATGGATAGTAGAAGAAGTTGTCGCTCGTCCGAATGAATTCGTAGCTATGCAGGAGTATTCAGATTGGTCTGATTTGTCTACTCCGCGTATTTCAATTGAGCCGAAACCAACACCGCCGATTAATTTCACCCTTGCGTCCGGTACAACTGGGTAACCGTTTCGAAACCATTCCAAATGTGGTAGGGGTGTTCCGGTAGCACTGCAGTTGAAACTTAGCGTAGATCCCGTTGAGACCACCCTGTCCAATAATTTGATAGTGAACCGTGGGCGACGTCGGGATAAAGCCTACAAGGATTAGCCAATTCAAAAATGTAGTTAAAATTATCCACAACCCAGCCATGGCTTGCCAGGCCACGTCCAGTGACACAACGGTATACTTTTCTCCGTGTATTTGTGTAATTTGCACATACTCTCAGGCTTAAATAATAATATTATTTCATTAACTTTCAAATTTTCGTTTCTGCATTTATAAAACATGAATTTTCAAAGATTTTACGTGGTAACGATGTGCACCATCCACTGGTAAATCATCTACCCCAGCAAGGCTTTGGTCATGCTCTTCAATTGCAGAGTAATAACCCAGAGACTTCATGTAATCACGAGCCTACGGGAATAATAGAATATGTATACAATATTTACCAAAACTTAATTATAAATCATAGAAATTCATATCGGCCCCAAAAAAGTCATCATTTTCGACTGGTGTACAACTCCTTACTCCTTACTAAGGATACATTTACGAGTTGTGACATCACATTGTATGCTGTAAAATCCAATGGCACAGCTAAGTATGTAATTAATACTAATAAGGTGAGTTTACTTTGAGAGCATGTCCGTGTCCACTTCCACTGGCCTCCAAATTTTGTTTCCAAGACTGGAAATTTGAATCAGCGCTTGCTTCTTCATGACCATAAGATGACCGAGTTTCCCATTTTGGAATGTTTGTACGATGTAATTCCTCCCTGGAATTTTGGTGGGATCGGTAATCGCGGGTGTGAGAGTAACCATGTTTGGAGTAGTCAGCTCCTTCACGTAGACCACTCAAGTAACTATGGCCGGCTCTGGTTGGTTTGTCCCATTTGGAATGTGAACTGGAGTCATCGAATAGCCTTCTATGGCTATCGCCACTCCGGTAGGAAGTAGTCTCATAGTACTCTGAACGGTGGTAACTTAGATTGCTGGAAGCAGAGGATATGCCAGTATCTCTTCGTGTGTAGCCGGTCTTGCTATCCTGTGAATAGTCCCTCCCCGATATGTTTTCGTATTTGTAGTAGCTTGGGCTACGCGAGCGGTCGGAACGGCTGTCTCCATCAAGAGATTCGTCACAGCGGAGATATCTTCGACTAACCGTTGTATGCGAGGCGTCCAGGGATTCTGTTTCTGCACTATCTCGTTTTCGATGTCGAGGCGTGTACTCTGATGTTTCGAAATCCGTGCCTTTTTCAGGCCGTGAATCAGGTCCGTAGGATTTGGTAATGTCGTCCACCTCACCTTCCGTAATGGCAGGGGATGGTCGTCGGATTCGAGCATTTTCCATTGTATGGAGTGAGTCATTATAGGACTCATCGGTGCTTCGTAATTCTTCCAACTTCGAGACTGATTTCCTGGAACGAATGCCACTTTCAGCTGGAGCTTCCGGTCGTGACTGCGGTTCTTCAAGGCTTGCTGCATTGGCAGGAACAGCTTGCTCAACTAACTCGGATGGTGTCACCTTTGACGTTTCTGATGCTTTTTCTACTAGGGTTTCCTCCTCAGGCTTAGCATCCGACACTTTTTTCTTCTTCGAGAGCTTTTTAATGGGTTTCTTGGTGGATTTTTCATCCGTAGAAATTTCGTTTTCAGGGGATGCTTTGTCATCTTTCTTACTTCCTTTCTTGGACTTTCCGTCTTCTTTTTCTTTTTCCTCTTCGGTTTTTTTCTCAGCCGCTTCTGTTTCCTTTTTCTGCCCTTCCTTGGCTTTTTGATCTGCAGCATCTTTCTCCTTCTCTTGTCCCTCCTTGGCTTTTTTTTCTACAGCTTCTTTTTTCTTTTTCGCTGCTGCATCGTTTTCCTTCTC
>JAQFXU010001072.1:0-34716 GCA_034693705.1 Spatulosminthurus flaviceps
TGTTTATGTCCAAATGTTTATACATAAAAATTTGGCCATAAAATCGTATGCATAACTGTTACATGATTATGCACGAACATTTTCGACAGGGAATCGCGGGGATTTTTATGTACATAATTATGCATGAGATTTCCCATCGGGTCCGAAAACCTATAATATACCATAATATACAACTAATTTTAGAATATTTTCTTGACCGGTGTTTTTTATTTTTGCCAGTAAACCTTAATCGTAATCGGCCTTCATAATGACAATTCATTGTAAAGGTATCACGTAAGTAGGTAAAACTTTTACGTAAAACACGTACGAATTTTTCTATAAGTAGCCAAATCCCTGAATTTCCCAAAATCTACTTTTGTTAATTTTGAATTAATTCCTAAAACTTAAACTACTTAAACACTGGCACAACCCAAAACAAAACTTGTACATAATAAGGCGCCAGCCATGCCAGATGTATATACCATTTGAAACTATTGGACATGGACCATATAGGGAAAGGGATCGATTTTTCGTCTGTCGTCACTCTCCTCGTACTCGTAATGTATTCTCCGTGGGGTAACCACCTCGTCAGATTTTACTATAGACCCACACACACATTTACTTTACAACTGCTTATAGTACGAAAATATGTAGCTACGTGTCTCACGTCATGCAGCAGCTTCTAGTGCATTTTTAGACGCTCGTATACTCGCTTCCAACGTTCAACGTGCCAAACTACATTTTATGTCCGTCGCACTATGTATACTGTTTAGTTCTGTATATACATATTTAAAGAAAAAGGGCTTAAAAGGAGCAGCGCAGCGCAGCAGTCAAACTTACTTCACTTCACGTACTTTTCTGTTTACTGTTTACTATACCCCTACACTTCTTCCTCCCTGCCGTGCCTTAGTCTGCTAAAAGAATTAAAAGGAACAACTCTCCTGAAGTCGTGAGCAACTTGACAAATTCGACGTTTCTTTTTAATGCATAACGATTGCATTGAAGGTTGTTATACTTGGACATATACAAGAAATACAGCACAGCTCCAGCTGTACATGTCAGTGTTAAAACCAGTTTGAATCTAAATACAGCGGCTACAATTATTATTATTAATACAAACCATTTGAATCAATAAATAAACAAAGATATCCCGACTGCTGTTTTTGCTGACACGGCACTCCTGAATCATTCAAATTACATTCAAGTCTCACTAAACCAGGTGTTTTCGTACGTTTGGATCCAGCTCTTAAGGTAAAAATTCTTCAGTTTAAGTTTGAGTTTATAGTTTACTTGAAATACGAAGTATAGCAGTCTACACATCACACATAGTATTTACTTCTAAGCATTTAATCGAGTCTCGAGTGTATTTGTGAACATTGTTCAATGATATACTGGCTTCTGCTTCTATTTGTGGTCGTGTGCATTGCATACTTCCAATAAAAATAGGTTGACAGGAAGGAACTGCGTAGGTGGTTTGTTTTGTATTGTAGAACTGGCTAAAGTTTGTTGCAAGAACTAGCTATAGGTTTCTAAAATTATCGGTAGGTAATTTAAAACTGTTGTCAGGTTGTTTGGGTTTTGTATACAAAAGCATTTTTATTTTTTTATTTTGCAATTTTAAAAGGTACACTTATGTCTTCGTGGATTTGTATTGTATGGATTAAGATAGGGTTACAATTTTTTGTAAATACGGTGGTTTAGTCGGAGATAGGTTCAATTAGTATTCCTTCGAAGTAGCTTGCTCTTTCCTTAGGTTAACTGAATTTTTGTTTGTTAGTTTGTAACAGCCGTGACAGTGTTGGCTTTTGCATGGTATCTAGTAAAATTCGAAAAGTGTGGATAGTACCATAGTACGTAGTAATGTAAAGTAACGGGATAGTTCATTGCTTTCAGGGAGGAAACTGGGTGAATTGTATGTATTTTGCAATGTTGGTTGTGTATTGTCAGTAGAGCATTCACATGCTGCGGATTGTTGTTGCTTTTTATTTAGAGATTGGAAAGCGGAATGGAAAGAGTTGCAGATGTTGTTTTCACATTTTGGTAGTGTTATTTCTGATAGCAAGGAATATATTGAGCGCACACATAAGTTAAATGTATGATGGTTAATGCTTAGTTAGCAGAGATGATTTCTTCATGTGTAAAAAAATATGAAAAAATTCTGGAGGATTGACCATTTGTAAGTGCATTTAGTTCTGTTTTATTGAGTTAGGTCTAAAAAGGGTGATAAGCAGCTGGTAAATTGAATATTGCGGAGATGTGCGGAATAAATTGGTCTTAGGACCTAGATTGCGATCGATCAGGAATTAAATGCTGCATTCCAAGGAAGTCTTTTATTTGTTGCGATAAAGTTACCGAGAAGAAACAGTTTTTTATGCTGAAGGACGATATAGTTTCAAGTAAATGTAACCAGTACTACATGCATGTATGTAATAGACAGTCAACTGCTTGTCTTTCCAGTGTATGCAATATGTAGTATATCAATTAAGTCGTGTAAAAATTAGCTTGGTGGACAGAGTCAGAAAGAGTATTGGTAGTTGGTTTGAGAGAAAATTGTATAAATAAGCTTTATGGGTAGTGGTCGTTGGAATACGTTGTCAGACTTGCAATAGGAGTTCATCTTGTTACTAAAAATAACAGACAAGTGGAAGGATGAAATGGTTGAATGTAGAACCCGGTGTATAATTGATAAAAATACATGTATGAATCGAGTGCACGGACTGGAATTGACCTGCATGAGGTAAAGCAAGTATCGATTCGTGAGAGTCTAAAGGTTTTTTTGTTTTGACTCTTCCTTTTATAGATTTCTCATTTGGATTTGAAGCTACACGTTTTATGTGGAACTACGTTGAGACAGAAAATACAAAATCGCCGGAATTTATTACGGATAGATGGACATTTTGGAAGACTCATAGTATGAAGAAAAGTTTCTAATCGCCGTAATTACACATATTAAATCTATCGATTGACTATATAAATATCACGTGAGGAGTTTTACGCTGCCAGTCCATTACTGTTCATTACATACTTTGCGATAACTCTGTTGTACTCGTACGAGGGTCCTTGGGCTCCTTCTCCTCTACACCTTAAAAGCGTTCTGACATTGGCACCTGCTTTTACTTACTGACATAATTTTCCTACTCCTGCGTTCCGGGGTGAACCAGCTGATAATATAAATTGTGGAACGTGGAAAGAACTGCCGTGTAATATCACAGGCTTTTTTGTCCAGGGGCAAATTCCTTCTGGTGAAGATCCGCTAGTCGAGTGTGTGGTTGAAGATACGGATAATACAAAAGAAATATTTGTACTGGCACCTTACCAGGAATACGAGCCACCGACATACAAACACCCTCTCAAGAATTTAATTTTGTTGGAGTGACAAGTTCGGTGAATACAGTTGAAAAGACGGCGTACCGACGGTTTTTTCGAATTGATTCTCAAATCAGCAGCATCGTAGCTTTGAGTACGGGAAAATCAAGGGAAAAATGGCTTTTATGATGCCTGTGATGAAGAAAAATTATGCCCTTTATGGGAAACAACAACAACGAAGGACTGCATCAGAACCGGATGGCGGAAGGCTAGCTGCGAAGAATTCCGGGAATCATGCCGGCCATCCTCGTCGACGTGTCAAGTCTGAGGGACCTAGTTTGTCCACATCTCCTGCAGCTGTGATGAGTGGTGCTGAAGTCTTGAATGCAGCAATGCAACACAGAACCAAGCCTATTGGAATGCGGCGGGGAAGAGGATCTGCTCCAATCTTGGCGCCTTCCGCATCAATGCCACACCAGTGAGTTTATTAAAAAATTCATTCATCGGAATTTTCCTAGTTCTCATGCTTGCATCATGAGTTAATACCTGCAAGGGCTAAAGTATTTATCTCTAGTAGGAACATATTATAGTGAGTTTGCTTTGAACAAGTTTTTAGTGGTAGGTAATTATATTGTCAAATGTTGCTCTACCTTTTTGCACGTCTGCTCACAATCATTTCGTTGAATTCGTTGTCAATATGCCTACATCTTATCATGGCTGTCTGTTTGTAGATTATTTCTTCTGAAAGTTGATGTTTACGGTGCATTGAAATTTGAACCCCACTGGTGCGCCGTGCTTGCATACTATGCTTATGTACGATTGTAAGATCCATGAGATCGTATAAGCTTACGGACAGTAGTGACAGTGAGAGGCTCGCGAATGTATATTTTGCATTACCAGATTGTTACAAGTTAAGTGGAGTCGCTGGAGCAATGTATCAGATGAGAGAGGATTTGAAATTAGCCAGAGGTTGTTGTAGAAGCGTGAAATCTAATTTCATCAACTTTTCAACCGTTTGTAGAATTTCCTTTGCAACTTGTTTATTTGCAAATGCATGTTCTATGGGAACACATATGCACATTCTCCTTAACACTTTTTCCTCTTTATACTGATGTGGCGCAAAAAGTCTTACTTACGACTGTATTTAAAAAGCTGCAAGTGCTAGAAACACGAAGCTAAAAAAACGAACTGAAACATGCTCTGTCTCTGTTTCACGGTACAGTATACACTCATTGTCAGTACAGTGTGTTTTGTTTTCGTGCATTTTTATCATACCTCGAGGCCGCGAGGTTAATCTAAAGTATAAATTCTAACAATGTTTATTTCCGAATACCCTAATACCAGTTGGGCTAAACGAAGTTATTCTTTAACTTTTGGCATTTGATACTACAATAAAATTGTATTTTGGATGTAATACATTTCGAAACTTGCTGTGATGGTGTGGCCAAGTCTTTTACGCTGTAAATTAAATTACGGTCGACTGCGACTATGCAGTGAAACGAGAAACTGTACTCCACACTGCTACTTGCTCTGTAGAAAAGGGCTACTCTTATAAATTTTTGATTTACTTTAAATATTTTATGCACGTTTAAGGTAGTAAGTATGAAAAATATTTTATTTATTCAAAGTACGGAATCCTAATATTAAAAATTTGTAAGTTTTTGTGAAAAAGTGTATACGCTACCTGGGTAAGGAATTTTATGTTGTATTTTGTTTCATATGTTTATCCTTTGGTCTTTTGTTGTAGTTTTCGAATGCAAAAGTATGAATTTGCCTTCATCATTTGGCAGATCCTGTTTGATTGTGGAAGTAGTTTCCATGTGCTCTAAGAGGAATCTACGTTGTTATTAGACAAGATTTGCCAGTGAAAAAACTTAATTATTGTTATGTCAGGAATGTTTTTATTTTCAACAGGTACTTGTATTGTTGTATTTGTTTACCTACATACAGAATCACAAACATGCTTTGCCGAAGTTTGCGCATATGATTTGGTTTACAAGTTATGTGCAAAAAAGTTGATATGTACATATTTGGTTCGTAGTTTAATATGCAGTTACTAGAGATTGCTGTTTGAACTGCGCATCAAATGCACTTACTTTTACATTGCAGTACCTCATCTGAAAACGTTGAAAGTAGTTGTTATACTTGCATTGCAGTTGTTTACATTCATCAAGTGATTCAGCTATATACGTTGGTCTCATTTGGAAATTTTTGTTTGTTTACAGGATGTTAATGAAAATGAAGTGACCTTCTTCTCTAATTGGCTGTCGTTGTTGTCTCAGAAAAATTAGAAATTTCAATCGATAATAACTGCTGTCACTTTAGGATTTCTTTTTTTGTTTTAATTCACTTCTTGGTGTAGGTAGGAGAAAAAGCAATTGTGATAAAGATGCACGTAAATTGAAGGATAAGATGCGGGCGGGCTTTATTTACTGAAAACGTTCTACTCTGCTCGTTGATACGGCATTTGAAAGTTGATAGTTGCTTTATGTTGTGCCAATGTTACTTGTACAAACACTTATGACGTAAATGCAAGCTTTATTAGGGGCAGTTGAATAGGGATTAATTCTTGATTAGAAAAATGTATACAGTAAATTAAAAAAGTTCGCAATGGGCGGTAGGACCTGTGAGGATCAGTAGTTCTTAAATGCTTAGGGTTAGCTAGATTACTCATTCAGACGAGACGGGGCTAAATAGATAGACAAGGGATATGTATTTAATAATGGAGCGCACAGAGGAATTCTGAAGTTTTGGTCTTCGGGAAGTTGTATTTCAAATATGTAATTACCTTTTGATCTCCAGCGTATGGAAGCTTTTGGTTGGAAAGTAATATCAATCAGGGAGTTTCTTGGATAGGTGCTTTGATGTGAGGCATATACCCGACTGTGAATGTTGCATGGGGAATGGATGTAGGAAATGACGTTCTTATCCTTATCCGCTATAGTGTTAAATGAAATGTGCAAGTTAATATTATGCCACAGGAGAAAGGTTGATGATAGGAAGTTGTTGGAATTTTCCAGCTTCTCATTCGCCTTTCTATCTCACTTGGTTACCATTGCTGGTTACGAGGTGCGGGTGATCCTTGTGTGTAGCACATCGTCGGCTAAAGTAAAAAAAAGAGCTGTGTCTGTGAGGGCTGCGTGCAAAAAGGTTATGTAAATGGGTAGACGCTTAGATTTCAAAGGAGCATATAGTCTTCACTCATACTTAAGCCCTGTTTGGATGTGTAGTTCCTTTGTTTAATCTACTCTATATTCTCGTTGTATTTTACCTGAATGCATCAGCCATAGTATATCACCTATTTAGACCAGATTTGTGTGCAGGCATCCGTAGTGTATTGAGCAAATGACACATAGTTTCGCACATATGTAAATACTTAGTATATACATATAATGAGCTATTTAAGAGAATCTGTAATTGTGTTATTGTGTGTGTATTGGAACTCTAGTGGAATGTTTCTGATGACTTGCAATGAGTATATAAGAACTAGAAACTGTATAAATGACTTATATTTCGTTTAGTTCGTGTGACATATGCACTGTTAATGAAGCATATATTATTAATATCTATCTATTGAAGCCACTTTAATGTGACCGTCTTGAGTGCTGAATGGTGGAGATAATAGCTAACTAACTCACTAAAGGAATGCCATCCAAAGGTATTTTTTCTCCTGTACGTAGTGGTTTTGGAATACTAATTCTTTTTGCTCCTGAAGCCTCGTTCAAAAGTCTGGGACAATGAACGAGTAATTAGTGAACTTTTGTGAGATGATTAGAAGTAAGAGTCTTACTTCTTACTGTAAAACTAGAAGTACCCACCAAATAGTATGCGGAAAGGATAGAAAAATGCAAAGGGGTGAAAGTTTTTAAAAATTTTAATTGTTAAGTGAATTGCAGTCATTGTATACGTGTTAAGTTCATATTGTCAAAGAAAGCGAGAAGGTTGGCAAAGCAAATTGGTTGCGAGGAAATTAAATGATGAAATGGGAATCATTATTCCATAACATAAAGATCCCGGATTCAATTTTAATAATTAATTCAATTGTTTCAGAATTGTGACTGGACCAAGTACAGCACCGACTGGGAACTCACCGGCCCCCCAATTCACCATAAACAATTCCTCTCCATCAAGATCAACGAGCTCGTCTTCAACGTCTTCCGGTTCACAATCCAATATTGGCCGCTTTCATACCAAATTGGTTGCCCGGCTCAGGCGGTCGCTACGTCTAAAAGACCCGGAACCAACCACTTCATAGTGAAGAGGTCCGCTATTTTTCGTGTAGCCATCGTATAAGCAAGCATATACGGTTATGGTAAGCCCCGGCTTTGTTCGAGATTTTGTTGAGAGTACACTTTGTACATACATATACGTAATATACTATAGTAGGAATGGATTCGTGTGGCAGCTGGAGAATCATTTTCATAATGGTTCTCGAAGAAGCGACCTTGACACAGCATTCTTCTGACAAGACTGAAACTTATCACCAACTACATCATTATTGCATATAATTCTCTACCTGTGTGTAGTTACTTCATATTATACAGTTGTTCACTTTATTATTACGCGTACTTATGGTCTTAAATATATGTTGATATTCATTATATATGGAACGATTCAATAATACATAAGTCCTTGTTGCTTTTACGCATTATTTAATACGTGCGAATACGGATTAAATGTAAAGAATGTAGTTAAAAATTACTTGTATCTATAAAATTATACATGTTCACATTAAAACCCAAGTGTAGGGGTTTTAGCGTGTACTCTACTTATGTAAGTTTAATAATTCAACGAATTATTATTACAACACTACGTGTATTTACACTCAAGTATTTTCATCATTAGGTTTACATCAAATAGTATTTAAGTTCAATAGCATTTATCGTGAAGAACACAACATACTATACTAATATCGATTGTCAATTCAGATTCATAAATTTTAATGGTGATAGTTTGAAAATTGGTTTTGTTAAGCATGGAAATACTTTGTTTGAATATGGGTAAATGGTAACGTATTTTATATATGTGATATAAACGCTATATTGTTTGGATTTGGTAATTTTTGATTATTATTTCTATTAGTGTAATTTTAAGTTATTTACTTTTACTTTTAAGAATTACTTATTTGTGTTTAATTCGGCCCACAAATTCAAAACTAATTTTGTTCGTTCAAATTTATATTTACTAGCTCCTTCAGTTGTAAAGCCCTATTGGATTTTTACCTCTCACTTTCTCTCTCAAAGAGAACATATTTATGGTTGCCAGAGCACGATTATGATTAAAAGACTTAGATTATTTCAGTTTTTGAAAGAAGCTTTATTTTGTTTTAATCGCTTAATGTATGTATATCCTCTAATTTTACATTTTATACTTACTTGTTGCAAAATGACTCAATAAACAGAGTAGTTTGTCATCAAAGAAAAACTGTTTTGAAGCATGTATTTTACGCTGCATGAATGTAAATGATAAAGCATGCCTTTGGATCCAGGATTTCTTGTTCCTTCATTTTTTCCTACTATGCTCTTATTCAAATGATATTGAAGGGAAAATCCTTTCAAGATCATGAACAGGTGCCTGTTCACAATATGAGAAGGGTGTTATTTAACTTCTTTAAACTTGCAATTGATTTTCTTCCGACTAACGCCCTGTTATAAATCATGTTTGTGGTAGGAGGATTTATGAAAAACGAACTGTCTATATATACCTTTTAGCTTGGTAAAGGGAAATCTACCGTCTATACATTTGTATCAGCGCAGAATGACTTTAAAACGTGAGATCATAGAGAGTACTATGGGAAATGAAATCAGATTGAGACACAATTGAAGTAGTAAATGTAGCGTCATGGAGGTAATCCAGTAAATGCGTGATATTTGCGCGTCTAGAGGGTAGGCTGTTAGCAGTGAATGGAGCAAGACATACTACGAATGTGTGTGGGTTGAGAGTTTATTGAAATTTAAGGTGAAGGAATTCGAAATTAATGATTTTATTTATCCTGCGGTTGAGCTCGGTAAACGTGTATACTGAAAAACTACCCATTACCTACAACCGTGAACCCCACGCGTTAAGTACAATTGTGAAGTCGTTCCTCGTAGTGTCTAATATCGTATCTTTGCCTAGTAATGCCGAGATATGCCTACACCATTTTCATGAATAAACATTTCGAATGACTAATGCTGTACATAAATGTAAAAGTATTTGTGACCAAGACATTGCATTGATGAAGAAATAAGTTGCCAACATTTCTTATGTGCTTACAAGTTTTTGCCTTGGCATTAACATGACAACGGGTCCAGCGTCGTGTATAAAAGCTCTGTAATTTTTATTAAACAGTTGTAATGAGAACACTTAATTACTTAGAGTTCCCTTGGATTATTTTAAACCTCTTCAGCTACACGCGGCACGTTTTATTATCTTCAGAATAATAATTGTTAGAATACAGAATGAAGAATATAGAGAATCGTATTGTTTTAGTAGTTTTGTTATTTTTGCATGTTCTTTCGTCATGAAACGATTCTCAGGGTTTCCAATAGTTCTGTATTTTAAGGCAGCGTTTTATAAGCCAAAGGCTAACTAAAACTTTGCCGTCATGAATTAGCCTGGAGTACATTTTGAAAGTGATGCCTCTATCTATTTTAAATGAAGTGCTCCAAATTATTACTCCTTCAAGGGAATGAAGATTCCCTCTCTAACGGTGGATAGAATTTTAGAACTCCCGTACTCTAGTTGAACAACTAATTGCATTAAACAACAAATCGATTGCCTAACTAGTAAAAATTGTGTACCTATTTTACATGTAAATGTTGGTAAATGTATCTATAGATATATCAATTAACACACATCAATTCAGTTAGATACTGTAATTTGATTCAATACTTGCATACATAGTAGTTTCGGTGACGAACTCATGCCAACTGACATAGGATTTTTGTGGTGCAACGACACGGAAATACTCTTGAAGTACATTAAGAGAACGGAATAAAAGTATTAATACAGTACTTACTGCTTCCATTTCCATATCCCAACCCAAGCCAAGGTTTCAGACGGAAATAACAATAAATCTTTGTCTACTATACTTTTGGCACTCATACAATTTTAATTGCAACAAGAACATTTTATGAATAAAGGTTAAAAATTAAATGTTTAAAAATATCCCAAGAAGCTGAGAAATTCCGTATATTAGAGTATTTCTTTGAGATTGACGTGTGATCAAAAGAGCTGCATTTGATTTCGTTGCCTTCAAACTCAGCTTTCAGTTAGTACAAGAATATAATAATTATGAAAATTATTTTCATTGAATGTCTGTATAGATTTTCAATTATTGTAATTTGTAATTTTCAAAAGTCAAACAGTTAGCGGGAGAATTCCATTAATTTTTCTTTCGCATAACACATTGTATGTAGTTACACATGAATTCTTTTTGTTTCCAGCTAGGAGAGTTGAATCCTTGCAGAGAAAGAAAGAGAGGTTTCATCTGCTCATGTGATCTATTTATAGAATTCTTTGCAGATACCTACCAAGTATGTATATGTAGATTCTTCCATTATTTTGCATCTTAAAGAAACTTTGACCCAGTTTCTCCAGCTGTAAATGAGCTCCAATCATTATGCATTCTGGAAACCATTGACGTCTTCTTTGATCACCTCTCCATTATTCACAAGAACAATCACCTATGTACATACATTTATTTTTTATCTAGTTTAACAATTTACAAATTACTTACTTTACCGTAACATTCAATTTCAAGCCCTCATCATCTTTCATCCCAAATGATAGGAAAATCGAATTAACATTAATTGCTGCGTTCACTTTTCTGTGTGATCTGTGGTTTAGTTGAGAGACAGTGAAAACGAGTTTCAAATAAATAAACTGTTATTAATTTAGCTAGTCAACTTTACACAGGGAGGTTCACTGCTGACAATGTATATGCCTGAATGATGGGCTCTGTTCACCACTGGAATAACATTCATATTAATTAAATTCATATTGAAGTCCCTGTTTTATATTGATTTTTCCTTGTTTATCTTAAATCAACAAGTTTTTCTCCCACATATGCTAATCAAATGGGATGGAATAAATAATATTTGGCAGCTGGCACTTTCCTTACTTCGCAGTCAACAGGACTCATATTTTACCTGTATTAACTTACCTTAGATAACAAAAGGTTACAAACGACGACCATGGTTTTCACATTATAATAACACCTGCAAAATAACGTAAAATGAGATAAGATGGATGATACAGCAAGACAATTTAAAACAATATAATTGTTATCAAGAGCATTGTCTGTCGTCGGGTCTACAAATTTATCTATGCAAAACGTAGCAATGAAAAAATAAGGTTTTTATAACTATACATACGCTGGTGATGGTCTGCAAAATCTATCTATCTCAAATCTCAACCTAGACACAGTGACATGCAATAGGGGTATTCCTTCGCAAGTGAAATGGGTGCATAAATAGGTAAAAAATGGTGAAACACACATAAAAGAGAAATATAATTTAACGTTCATCATCATTGATTTGTTTATTGCAACTTTCATTATTCTCCATGTGAAGAAAATATAATAATAATTTATTATTAAATGTAAAGCAGAAACTCAGTGACGGTGCAAGGCATCAAGTGCTAATTGTCTCTTTGACAGTTTGTTGTTGACCTTTTCAGCCCGGCTTTGTGAAACTGATAGGCATATCTATTAAAGTCAGATCTTCTAATTGAAATAAAATTAATTAAAACTGCTCGCAGTACATACTTCCAGGGTTTCAGTTTTTTTTATTAATATCCAGTTTTGATTACGTTTGCCCTGACCCCTGACTAAAAAGGCAAAATAAGTCAATGTATGTATGTAGCTAGATATAAGCTGTTTGAGAATGATCGTTGTAACCTTCTATGGCTGTTATGTAATATGCAAACCTACTAGTATATATTTACTACATCTATGGTATACATGTAATATGCACCTGCTGCTATGCTATTAGACGGATCCCTGGCCTAGGTTACTGTTTTCGAGATGAAGACATAAGCAGGTACATTTATTTCTATATGTTTCTGCATGCCAACGGGGAGTCATGCAATCAAAAGGTTGTGCTCTCAACCCCATCCTATATCCCAGCATCGCATGAATCACTGACTACTCGAAGATTCTATTGCATTGGTAATTTGACAAGCAGCTGGTGCAGCAACCCATATCAAACTCCTGAAAGAACTTCCTGGAATTGTTTTTTGCACATTATGGAATGATATAATTTTCCGAATGGAAAAGTTTTGTTTAAAGTTGACATTTCAGTGCATTGACTTCATCCCTACACGTTATCTGTATATACACTAAACATTTCTACACATTTGCAAAAATAATGATAAGTAGATATCATGTTGAATACTGCACAAATGAAGTATGTATTCTACTCTAATTATTTGGTAATAACAAAAATGTGACACTAGGCCAAGAAATAAAAGACTACTTCCATGATATTATAATCCGTCACTGCATTTCAAATGAAACCAATGTGTGGCAAATAATGATCTTGAGTTATCGTTTTTAATATCGAGTATAGTTTACATAATCTACCATACTATTTGCAAAAATAAAATGTGGTCTTGGAAGGAGTGAGTAATTACAAATGATGTAACAAATTTCTGACGAAAGTCATTGACGCGTCTATCTTTTTAAAAGTCTATTACAGTTCGTAGGAACAATCATTTATGATTCATTTATGTCAAAGTTGGATGTCATTTGCCAAAGGCATGGAAAATTACTGGCTTTGTTCGTGGGTTCAAGCTATTGGTACGAGGCGAAGGAATATTACACCTTCTTCAATGCAATGGAAATAATAATACCTTGAATATAAATAATAGTCATTATTATTGAATCTCAATCATATTAAAGTAGTTAAGTATGTATCCACATCCAGTTCGAATAAAAATTTGATGGTTATTCTAAATGTAAGCATGGTATAAAGCTAGAAATATGTTTAATGGTTATGTATTATGTAAATGTAGAAAGCATGCAGTAAATGCAAATAGATAAATCCAATCAATGATCCGAATTCGGTGATAATAACTTAAGAAATGCTCTGCTATAGTGGGGCATAGCATAAATGGTAGGTTTTTCTAAATACTTACTTAGATAAAATGTGACGAGACAATGGAACATTGCATTTAGCTTGTAACTACACGATGACTTCAGAAAAAGTGTCTACAAAAAGTGCTAAAATGTTTTAGAATTTTTTTGTCAACTGATTGTTAATATGAACGTTCTTGCACGAACGAACACCACAATAATTGATTGCCTGTTTAGTATAAAAATCGTTTTTACTATTATATTGCAAGTCAAACCTGTTTGCCATGTACTTCTATTCAAATGATTATATTTAAGGAACCATATAATTGGTATAGTAATAAATTACTCATTTGGGTGCATCCTCCTCAAACAATGGTTTATGGACGTTACTATTGTAGTAGGAAACTATATAAATATATTCAGCTTTATAAGCAGCGATTAGTTTTTGTTTTCAAGAGAAATATCCTGTGTTCTACGTATGCCTATATATAATACTTTTAGTGTTGTAATTACATATTAAATTTAAAGCCTCCAGTCATTATGCAAAATTGTAGAGCTAGAAACTGAAATGATTTTTTTTATCATCTGTCTGAAACTATAAAACATAAAAACCTGATAATTGTTTGCGATGAAAACATTTGTGGTTATTTATCATGTCAATATTCAACAGAAGAATTTCTCAAGGACAAATGACGCATATCCACAGATGAGGATTTTTCTGTATGATTTAGTTTTATTTCACGAAGCATACGGGACACATCCAAATGATTTAAGTGCCTGATTTGGCATTAATTTAGTTTTAGCATTGAACAAAATTCACTATGTATACATATATATGTGTAGATATAGATGTAACTATATGTGAGGAAAGTATGTAATTTGGGTGAGCTTTCATACGTACGCTGAGCAAGTACAGAGTTCAATAGAATGTAATAATCGTAGTAAATAAATATAGCATATAGTTTTCGAATTTCAACAGTGATATGTGTATGTAGTTGACACGTAGAAACCCAATGTTAAATGTTGCGCTACAGAGAATAATGATTCAATGCAAAATAATAATGACTTGCAAACATGTTAGAATTTTTATTATTTTGTATATGGTGTCGATAATTAAGTATTCATGGACTTTTACAATTGGTTCTCAGTTCCCTCTTTAATAATGATAATCAGTATTTGTAAGCCATGCTTGCCCAATATTTTTAGTCATAATGAAAATTATTTAGGAAGTGGAAAAATGTTCCTTGACTTAATTACTATCTTTTGGAAAGATCAAAATCAAACCATTGACAGCGAAGTTAAAAAAATGTCTAAAAATTAATGTAAATCAAAAACCATGGTGTCGTTGCATAAAGGAACTTCCAACTCCCTGCGTTAATTTAAAGCTCATGGGAATTTTTTGAAACAAAAATTCAAAAACATTTGCCTTCGCAATTAATGGTGGATTCCGTGTTCTTTTACATTAGTGCATCTGCGCCTATGTTCTGTTTTAAATATTTTTAAAGGGAAGCTCGCAAAATATCTTACAAATTAATTTAAACGGCATGAACTTAATAGTAATGATATTATTAGTTGCGTATTTGCTACTCTAAGGGAAACTGGGCCAATTATTTTGCAATAACTGGTCATTTAAATTAAAAATAATGTTCTCTTGATTGTATCACATATTTTTTCATTTGTAAAAAATCAATTACCAAGATTTTTTATACTGCCATGAGTAAGTCAATAAAACGTACGTTTTGCTGAAGCACTAAGGAAAAATGTGATCTACTTTTCTCAATTCATCCTGAAATGTGTTTTGTAATATGTGTATATGAATCGGAGAGAGTTTTGCAAGCACAAAGGTACACAACTATTGTATACATACCTCATTGTGATGGATTCCTCTATCTATAATCTGCTGGCTGATGTTACATCTGTTCCAGCTTTTGCATATCCATTAAAGCCATAAAAATGATGGTAAAAATACATGTTGTTCCACATGTTATTTTAGCTGGATTTTATAACAAATTCAAAATTATGTCGGAAGTGGGAAGCCAGAATCGCTCTAGCGTGAATTTGATTCTCTTGATATTCATCGTACTTTCCTCACCCCACCATTGAGCTCATTGTGACAGCAGAGAACACAGGCACAGACTCAATCCTTCGCAAAATGTAGAACCTGTAGTGTGCATCATAGCTAATTTTTATATCTAAAAGCCTGTTTTTATATTTAGCCTAAAGAGTTTGGCAGTAGTCCAATGCCAATGTCAAGAGACTTTACAATAATGGGACTCAGCTTGAAATCCTGACAGCTGTAATCGCTTTTGGACCCTTGAAATTAAATTCTATGGAACCTGTATTGCTTCCCACCATTTAACCTTATGGGATTCACCACAATTTCAATTTCCAATGTAGGAAAAGTCTCCAGCATTTTTACTTCTTATTTATGTAAGTACTTACACTAGATGCGGAGAGCATTCGAGAAACGATAGTATATAATAACTTGAGGTAGAACGGTAGAAGAAGAATAGAAAAGTTTTACATGGGTATCATATACATGGATGTGCTTAAAAACAATATTTTTTCGTTTCTTCGACAAAAACAGGTTATAATATATAATGTTACAATTTTTTAAGTTACAAAATCATAAACATAAAAAATAACAAAATCAAGGACACCAGGAAAAGGTTAAGGTTGAAATAAGAATCTGGCTGAGTTTACATTTTGCAAGATGTGGACTAAAAGAATTGCGCAATAAATATTATAGATAATTTGTTTAGCACCGTAACTAGTTTAATGTATTCATGCAAAATTTATTTACAATTTAGCAACAAAAATCTAATGGAACAAGCTGTGCAGTAATAATTATTATTTTCGACTGGAACTGATAGTATAGAAAGATAATAGTGCATGAAGGAAATATTCTAGATCCATATTTCATCTAAATTCTTCCCAGCTTGACATCAAAGAAGTCTTGGTTTAGATCGCATGGTTACAGTAATCCACTCTAGAACTCTAGAACACTCGTCACACTTCAAAATGCTCTTATATCTGTACGTACTTACACGCGACGTGTGTTCTACATCTATTTTCATGAGAGTACTCACGTACTTGTTGAATTGCGGCTTAATTATTTACCATAAGAAGTTCACTGGTTGCAATTCAATGTTACTAATGCATTTCAAGGAAAGGATGGGATCAGGACCGAGAAAATTTTTGGCTCTCCCTTCAATGGCATGAGGAAATACTTGAGAATTTGCTATTATTACCTTCTATTATTATTATGTTTTTCGACGGATGAAAACCTCGTTCCTCAGTGAATATTATCCAGTTGCGTATATATGCAATGGCCTTTACTCCTCGAGTGGTTTCTGCTAGCTATTTCGGTCTCTGTCTACTGTCATTCATTTTACTGTATGTGTATTAGGGGAAAAGAGACACCGGATTTTACTGGTTCCAACACATTCCATGTGCTAATTACAATCCTGCAATCCTCTATAGTCAAATAGTAGAAGCAGCGGGTGTGTACCCATTTAGGGTTAAATGCACTCATATGAGGACAGCCCTATAATTACGAGGCCCTATAGTTACTTAATGTTCAGGGTAATATAGATGAAACAAATTGGGTCCGTTCATTCTGCAAGGGTTCGTTTACAATTAGCTTATTGTTATTTTCTTGAACTGCATTTTTTGTTTTTTAAAGTCGCCAAATGTATACGAATGAAGCGGTCTGAGATAACATGTGGAGGATACGACATGATGTTTCGGTGCGCTTCGTAGATCGTTAAAAAAGAGCTTTAAGAAGTATGTATTTATTTACATCTGTTAGTATATATAGAGATTTTTGGTTTTGAAACAGTAAGTTAGGGCATTGGAATGTCACCAACTTAACCTGAATCGGTTATGAGGATTGAGATAGGTATTTACGGAATCGTGAATACAATCGGAAGGAGAGTTGGTTTCTAATTGTTAGATAACCCTGATAGTTAATTGCAGTCATAAAATACTTCAGATCAGTCTTGCCTTGCCGGTATTCTGCTGTAGCAGTATTTGGATGATAGACTCGTTTATTCTGATTAATTTCATTTGTGAATTTATTCAGACGTAGGATTATTTATTGTTAGAGCTTCGTCATAGCAGAACGTTTTGGAAACGGTCGTTGTTTAATGAATTCCTGAAATTCTTAATGTATCATTTAATTATGCAACCACCTTTAGCTTGATTATTAAAGTAGAACATGCAACGGGTCAGTCAGATGAGCTTGAGAAGTAATAAATAGTTGGATGCAAGATACAATTAGACTTACGAAAAGATATTTCTTGGAACTGGGAAGCAAGCAAAATTCGAATGCAATGAAGCCCAATTTCCTTGTAGTGGCCTTGTTTGTTTCTCGGGTTACTGTGTATATGTTGAGGGGAGTTCAAATCCTGTTACATAACACATGAATACCCTTATGTCATCTTATGAGAAAATTTTAAACTCTCCCAATATTATGATTGTCTTTGATTCATTTGCCAATGCACTCAATGCACTGGAGATCATATAGTGTCAAAATAAAATTTGACACTAGTTAGATAAAATTTAAAAAACGCCAAAACTGTCTGTAATTGAAACTTTTCACAGGAACCGAACCCCTTCCTGGAGATTGTCCATTTTGAAGTTTTGGCACCGCTAATATGCTATTAATGGTTGAATCACAAAATCTTTTGAGTTTTTCTTTCTTTTTCTTTCGATTTTTACATGTTCAATATATATCGACTTTTATTTTTGCTAAGCCCCTGTTGTGTTGTGAGGGACATGTCTCGTGTATGTACATGTAAGAGGTATCTGTATAACAAAGAGTTACAATAGCTTGCACAAAAATTCGATTTATTTCAAATCGTTTTAGGAATAATCTTGCTGAACAAGTAAACAATTGAAAATTAATTGCTATGGATTTTATAATCACCGGTGTCAATCGCACTGCAGCGAGTTGTACAGATAATATGGAAGAAAAACCAAGTATATTTCCTATTATTGTAGTTATGCTGTATGCTCAGTATTCAATAAAATCATTTCTTGTATATACACAACAACACTACTTGTTATTAAAAGCAAACGTCAAATTATTTTAAGCATATTTGACGGCCGAATTCCAACAGGAACTACCGCCATCGCCACTGCTCAGCTCAATACCAAACTTGTTCGGGTGATATTATTAAAAACTGTAAAAATACTGGTGTAGTAATAATAAAAATTTTAATTTTTTAAAGGTTAATTGGCTAATATTCCTGTCGCCATACATTTTTAATTTCCAAATGTTGATAGAGCTCGTATCAGCAAACTGAGCCTGTAATTTCAACTAAAGGTAAGGTACTGGCCTAGAAGTGAGATTCAAAAATGATTCCTGTTCTTTGTCCACAGTTTTTGTTTACAATTTTTTTATAATTAATATTTATTTATTCGATTCCTGATAATATGAAATGAACATTAAAAGGCAACTCAGTCCCATAAAAAAATTATATTTATGTATTAGCAGTTTGAGTTTCATCCAGGAGCTTTACCTTTTTTAGGTGAGCTTTTCAATATCACACTTGAGGAAATGCTCGAGTACTTTAGCATCTCAACTTGGACCAAAGTTTAGTGTCTGTATACTTACTTATATATAGGAAAACTGGAAACCGGATAAAGTCAGGATATTATATTGTACTCTTGGGAGCAATCTTATTGTCTGACGGAACGTAATTTATGTACTATACAAAAAACCTTAAGAAACGTAATTGTTTTAAGTATAAATTGATTGAAATTACTTGTGCTTTCGCGCTTATGATTTCACCTTTGTGAGCATAAGATAAGTGCAACGTGCAACTCTGAAATTACTAGCAACATGCTTTAGGAATGGCTTCCTCAATGGATATTTTCTAATGACAATATGCATATGCATTAGAAAATTAGCAACAACGGCGGTATAATCCAGACAAAACTAGAAAGAGGAATTAATACAAGTAATTTCGTTTAAGCATGCACTGGCTTCAGTTATTTAGACGAACAACGAATACTTAACACACCCAAGATTGTTTTAATAGTGCTCAGAGAAGTACAAACAATTCCCTAGTTGTAAATCTAGAGTAGTTACATATGCGCAGAATTGAAATAATGAGAAAATTAATAGCGTACATTTAGCAGTGATTCTACAACCTACAATCTGGCCACATGGTGCCAATGGTGGTATAATTAAAAAAGTGACTCTTAAGGAATCTATTGCCTAATTGCTTAACGCTATTTTTATACATTTGCACATACAGCTGCCACTTCCATTGGAGGCTGCAGCCTTTATTATGCAATCACTTAATAAACTTAATGTCACGTAGAGAAGGCAAAAGCAAAGCAATGCAAAATTTACACCAATTTAAAAATGCATTAACTTATTGAAGAGTTCTTATAAATTACAGCTGAAAAGTAATTTGTCTCAGAAATCAGTTTTTTACCGTCACCAGTTTATCTTTATTATTATTCAACTATATATTCTAACATGGGTTGCAAAGATTGTTCTACTTTTGAGGATAGCTTAAATTTCCGCAGCTGCTAAAACAGTATTAGAACATTTTTAGGCTTTTACAACCTTCTACGCTCAAGTTCATGATCGGGACCGTCTTCCAAAAGAAATTCGTCTTGCTTGACGTTTGAATTTGTCCTCAATTTCATTAAAAGAATTATCGTCATTATCAGCAAGTTTGCCGAAGGAAGTGAATGGGCGCTCATTCAGAGGTGGGCTCTGTTTAAAATTATTGACCCCGAGAGGAATATTCATGCGAGTAAAGAAAACGAGTGGTGATGGCTTATTTAGAATGGAAGGTGCACCCTGCCTAGCTGTCGCATAAAAATTTGGTTTCTCTAGACTTTTCCCGAACATCATGGAAAAGAGTGGTGTCAGCTCGTTTCTAGGGAGTGAACCCTTGGATTGAACTCTGGTATTTTTTGGTGGAGGGTAGTCCAGCATTACAGAGCTGCTACGTGCAGGAGAAATGTCATTATCATCTCGATCAGAGGCTGGGGGATTAGAAGGGAAAATCATTTGACCAGGAATTGGAAATTCGCCGTAATTATGTGATTGTTGTTGAGGTTCACCAAACATTAAAATTCTCGATTGAGTAAATGGCTCATGTTTGGGTTGAAATAAATTATTTCTTGGGCTAAATGACAGTGGTCGAATGGATATGAAGTGGACGGGTCTATGCGAAAACTTTGTCATGCCTTTGTCAAAAGAAGATTTTCCATTTGAGTTATGATTTTTGTGGTTAAGAATTATTCTATGTCCAGGATACTCGGACCCCTCAGGCGAGAACAACGGAAGAGCAGAGTCTTCTTGTGTAGAAACCGAAGTAGGCTCAAATTTATAAATTGTTTCCATAGTTTGATGTGTGATGAATTTCAATCGTGGTGATTTCTTCAGCGCACCTTCCTCCTCCCTATCAAAAGGCTGTTTCTTAGAGAATGAATCTTGAACCTGGAATTTGGGATTCGGTTTCCAGAACTTTTTAAATATTTTCAAATCAGGAAATCCTAGTTGCGGTAGATTTCCAAATTCAAGGGTTTTTGAAGGAGTTGCACGAGTTAATTTGTTCATGACTTCAGGGAAGTCAAACTCATCCTCTCCTGATCCGAACGGTAGGTTGGGAATTGTATTCACAGTCGTATGTGCTTTTCGTGAACCATCCATAAATGTGAGGGGATCGCTTCGCTGATTCAATTGTTGTTTACCCGGTTCATTTCCCACCCCTTGGTGTTCTGGAGAACGGGCCAAACCTGAAAAATACAAATAAGTGAAGCTTACTCTCATAAGGTTGAGGTTTGAAAATTGTACGACCTAACGACATCAACCTCAATAGAAGGAAGACATGTACGCTCTGGGTAGTTAAAAAGTGTAGTGGTGGCTTGCGAACTCTCGGGAGTTGGTACATATTACAAAGCATTTTATAGAATAAGCTAGGCCATTTTGAAAACTATTATCATTTTAATTGATTGTGTTTTAATTGAGAGTTGTTACCATAATGAGTTAAAACAGTCCCATCCGGATTGGTGCAGAACCAGAGGGGACAGCAGCCACTCAGGCTTGATAAGGGGCAGTTTGGGTTGATGGTGAGGCTAACTCTACGGGTTTCGCAGCTGCTGGGGAAATCAGGAGGAGTGCATGTGACCCTCTCGCATGGGATTTTAGGCTTGGCCACCTCCACCTCTTCTTCCTCAGAGTCCGAGTCCTGTAACTGTGCGAATGGATTACCGGATTTTGCGGGCCCCAAAATTGATGGATTTAATAGAAGGTCTACCCATTTATCCATGCTATCTCGCTGGGGTCCTTCCGTTGGAAAATTTAGCTCCACCCCGGGCTTTAATGCTTTACTTGTTTCAACAATCTTGGAGATGCTGTTTAAAGCTCCTTCTGTAACTGTCTCTTGCTTCACGGCTGGGACATTTGGTTTCTCAATTTCTGTCACGAATGCTGATGAAGTTGTCTTATCTCCAGTTTCCACTTCTTTGTCCTTACCGACTGGTGGTAACGGTTTTATTGCAACAATGTCTGGAAGACTTTCTTGATCATCAATTGCTCCTCCAATTTCCTGAGACGGTTCTGCTGAGGGAACTGCTGATGATTTGCTTATATCCGAGGTCTGCACAGCTGTCTCAGTCTTTGATTGAGCTTCGGTGGGTTTTTGGGTTGCTACTCTTTCGTCAGGAGCATGGTTGGGTTTATTATTTGGAATATCTTCTGGATCTACTTTGCTGATTCCGGAAGGGAGCGGCCCTACTCCGTAGCTCCCTACAGTTTTCATGACGGGCTGCTGTCCCTGATGACTTTCTGGGAGAATTGTTGAGTGGCCCTCGAATAAAACAACAGACAGGGTCAGTGGAATTAGTATGAACTTCAGTGGACTCGCCATGTTCCGATTTTATAGACTTAAGGCTCAGTAACAATGTCAATATAGAGACTATAATAAAATGCAAGGTAAAATAGTCAATATAGAGACTAGAGAGATGAGAAGTTTAAAGTTTCCCCTAAAGGTTTCCTTTCGACAATGAAAAAGACGAGGACACTCGATTGAAGCTGAAAGTGTTTTAAAAAATTTCTTCTGTAGTAGCAGATTTTTTAGGCTAATAAAAATATATTTTTTCAAAGGATTATTGACTCATTACAAATGTTTATCACATTTTCCAAGGCATTAACAAATGGAGTATGAACAGTTTATATTTCAGTATTTTATTACTAATGAACATACTTCAAGATACTTTATGGCCAAAAAGGTTGTTTCATATGAAACGTTGGGTGTGGAAACAATTGTTATAATTCGTAAACATTGAATCACAAGAGAAATCATTCGTTTTGGATGTGCATTTTCGTGGCACTGGGTTTTATGCCCTTTGAGTCATTTAGTAATTAAATTGAGAAACTGAGAAAGTATGGAATGAAGGACAGTAAAACAATGTAACTCTCCGTTGTTTTTGATAACTAGCATTTGAGAAAATCATTTTGTAAGGAATATAATAATCTTTGAAAAAAGGAAGTTGAGTAAAAGGGAGTGATTTTATGAATTCCTATGCTATGTTGGATATAAGTTTCGTATTATTTCAGGCCAAATCCTGAAAAATACGCGTACACTCACTTCCCAATAAGTGCATGCAGGTAGTAAATATTTATCAGGGATGCAAACGGAGGCAATGCGGTTGGAAATTAAGTCAGTAGCATACTGATTACTAAAAATTACAGCATAAAATATTTAATCGTAAAATTCTCTACATATATTTGCTTCATTACAAGCAGTTTTCAGTAGACTGAATACGGGTTGTTACGATTACGATTGGCATGCAAAGAGTCAATGTAGCTGTAGCTGATTGTGGAGGTTTTGAAAAAACCCATGGAATTTCTTTCAGGGCACTACCAAGGTTGCAGGCACTATAGCCTGGTTAGGAAACGGATGAAAACGGAGCTTCGAGATTTTTGGCAAAACATGAGATCCTTAACTTTACAACTTGAATCCCAGTTTTCGATTGTTCATTCCCAAATACAATTTTTCGCAAAAGTTTGTAGTCCCATCTCCAAGCTTATGTAGTCAAGGCAGGGCATAGTGTAAATTTCTTTCACATGGATTAAATGGAGAGACAAGATCCAATCCGTAGGACCGGAGGAGAAAGTACGCAATGGAATAGCAAACGTAAAATTCGGAAAAATACGAGAGAATTATAGAGGATTCGGAATTTTAATTGAATTTCATTTCATTTTTAGACCTGAGAAGCATTTGGGATTGTTGGCCTGCCCCTGGAGTTTTGATTAAATCGCAGAATTCTCTAGTACATTCTCGGTCTTTAATTTTCATACTAGTGAATTCGCGGTTGTCTTGGAAAATTCAAGATTTCTTTGCATTCAAGAATTTTTGGTTGTAATCAGGAAATGTCCGGAAGTCAAAACATTTGACTCAAGCTCTACTTTCAATGAGACCGTGGTGATTAATGAATTGATTATTCCATCATCAACTTTTCCTTGAAGTAGATGCATTCGAAATATTAATAATAAAAAAAAACGTGGGTTTATACTCCGATACATACCCTAAGGTCTTACAGAGTAAATATTAATAATAATGTTATTACTAATAAATAATAGTAACTCCTTTTTAATAATTACTGTAGTGGAAGCTAGACATTCAGTTGTCAGTTCAGTTATTAATTTATGATATTCTCATGAATATTCCCACAAACGAGCCAAGCACTGTGAAATACATAGTTACATTGCACCCATCTAACGGAAAGTTTACCCAACCTCTGGTTACATAAACGTACTGGTAGATTCCACTCTGCAATGCAATGCTGCAATTGAGACTCTCCATCAACTCCTACCGTCTCTTGCTGTAATAAAAAGCAAATCAACGTTATATTTTAAATTAAATTATAACTATGCAAAAAGAATAAAAATGTCAACCGTGCAGCTACTATGTATTTGATGAAATGTGAAAAAATATAGATTATTTACGAAGCTTCTTTGTAAACACGTTATTGCATGGTTTTCATGTTAAAGGATTTTAAGCATTGCATAGTATTTGGAGATAAAAATGATACATATACCAAAAAAGGCGAAAAATTTAGCAAACATACAAACAAGACCACCCAAAATTTACCCCCACAACCACCCTAGACGAAAAATCCCTCAGCCGTCATTTATCACATTGGCCACAAATTGATTAACATCTGATAATATATCTTTTAGATCCTCACATCAGTAACGCATTCAGAAATACCACTCCGATTGTCAAACATTTATCAAAGTCGGTTAAAACAGTAGAGACAAAATCGTTTTGTCAAGAAAAATAAAATGGGTGAACGATACGTTGTGACTATTTTCAAATGCATTTTTTTGTAAACATTTTGATGCAAAATTTTCCAAAATTAGTTCATTCCGGAAATCCATATTTTCTCGGCTGAAAAAGAAAGAAAAATTATTCAAGCAGTAAATTTTTTTGTAATTATACCCGCTTCGTACTGATTGAGATAAAGTAAATCTTGTTAAATAATACAGAAGAGGGGTAACACTATGGGATCTTATGAAAACATTATAACTCCATCAATCTCTCAATAGTAAGGATATTCCTGGACCCTTTTATCTTGGGTCAGTTGGGTCTCAAAATGTTTCAGTAATTAACTCAAGCCAGGAATTAATTTGTCTTGGGTTAAAAGATTTTTCCGAAATTAATTTAAGCCGGCAAAAACATTTTTCTTGTATGCAATTGAAGACTACTGAAGGCAAAAATCAATTTTTTCGTGGTTTAAAGAATTTTTCAAAAATTTATTAAAGCCGGAAAAAAACATTTTCTTGGGTACAAATTTTTTTGAAAATCATTAAGCCGGAAATTAATTTTTATGGTAAACATCAAAATCGCCTAAAATTGAAACATTTCACGAGAATCTATTTGCAGTCATTGTTATAGTTTTCGAAGCTTGGTACCGGCGGGAAGTTTTACTAATTTTAGCCTTAAAATATTTTTTTAGGCAATTCATGGCTACCCTAAAAACATTTTCGTAATTTTTTACTAAAAATATTTACCTTTATTACTGAATAGCCAATGGAATCCGCTGCTCACTTGCATTTAATCACCTGATGATGGTAGACAGTTTGCTGCTGTAAGCTTGTGTGTAATAAAAGCGAAGTCTAAATTATTTCCATGTAACCCATAAAATGGCTAACGATATTTACCTTTACATTTTTTTAAAATGTGCAGGATTTTTGGTATGTTTGTGCCAAAGAAACCATTCTCTCCCATTTACAGTACCCTTTGTTTAAGAAATGGACATCGTAAACTTACGTTTCCAGCTAGGTAGGCGAAATTTTGTGAAAAGATACACTTTAGTGTGATGTTCGAAACAATTGGTATGGGGTGGCATTTTGCAACATTTCGATATTTCGTAAAAACCAACTTTGCCGGTTTTTTTGAAAAGGAGCCACAGTGGTAATGTAGAAGTAACAATAACGATTGCTCTTATTCAAGTTGTGTACCAAAAATCTACCCTTAACATAAATTAACATTAGTAGCGAGACCTCAGCCGTAATTTTGCACCCTACTTCCAAATCTAAAAAATACACCCATCTTTTACTTCTAAAAATGGGCATAGCACAAAGCAAAAACATTCACTACCACGCTACATTCCATTCTTTAATAGTACACTAGGTTAGATAATCATCCGGTTTGAGCTTGTTGTGTTAACTAACAATAAATTAACCACTTCTCTCTTGTTACAAAAAAGATGAACCATTCGCTCTGTAAATGGAATTGTAAAAGAAATTCTCCAGCACTTTTGATCTTAGATAATTTCCATATTACCATTTAAAGGAAATCCAATCCGTAAGATTGGCAATCCTAAATATTTGCTACTTGCTATAATTCCTCCAGTTAGGCGTGAGCCTTTTGGATTATGTTATAGCCGTTAAAGGTATTAAACACCAAATTGGAAATGTGCAGGTTTTATTGATGTCACTACTACTTACACAACTCCAGATAAGGGAACCCCTTCATCAAACCATCAAATGACTTCCGTATTGATCATAAATATTTTCAATGTTAACCTCCGAATGTCTATGCCAGTCTATGTCTATGAGAAAGAGCATTCAAGTGTAAGCAAGTTCAGAAGCAGGATCTTCAATTCTTCAAGTTCCATCTTCACATTCTTCACTTCACCGCAAGTTTCAACAATTTTATTTACAGATATTAGGAAATTTTCGGGCTTGAAACGTTGAAACTCCTCATTTTAAAGAGAAAATAGCTGTCTATTCGTGATAATTGCTTCGACCAAGGTAAAAACTATACTGTGCTTAAAATAATAATCGAACACATTTTATTTAAAGGTATAAAATTGGGATGAAAATTTAGACTACCAAAATATTTGATTTGCAATTAGCTTGCATGAAATCGTAAATTCTCATGCTGAAAATAATGTTGAACAGTGTAAGTGAAGTTTCCCATATACGAACCAAAAATATAGTGTGAAATATTTTCCTTGGTTGTTGCAAACGGAGCGGTAATAGGAGCTATTTGAATTGAAATGTGATGAGTTGTATATTTTTCCAGTATATATTTCGTGTGGAAATTATTTTATTTTGCTGTCGTTTATAGTTACGTGTTTCGAGTGCCATTATACAGATATACTATACCTTTGAGCTCACTCAGAATTTTGCCTCAATTGCCAGGAGGATTTAATATTTAGTAACAAAATTGCTCGCAAGATTTCTCGGTGAAGAACTCATTATAAGTACGCAGCAAAATTCAAAGATTTAAGTTTATTAGTATTTTAAAAAGTCAAAATTAGTTTTGGGCGTATGTACATTGTGGTTAAATACATTTAATAAGGCAAAAAGTTTTTTGTAATCATTTGGCCTAAATTGCTACCCTGGTGAATATAAGGGATACATATATTAGCTGTAAATAAAAAAAATGTAGTTGTATCTTTAGTTCCTATGTATGGATTTTACGTTTTCATATAATGACTGTATACAACTGAATTATTATAATAATTTGTTTTTTTAATGTTTGTTGATGAACAGCTATTGGATTGGAGTGAAAGTTACCGGAGACATTTCTTTGGATGTGGTGCCGTGTGGGCTTGCGGTTCGGACCCCGTAGTTTTTCTGTGATGACCTCGAATAATAGCAGAGCGGAGCGAGTGAAGAAAATTCTAGAAAAAGAACTAGAAGCAAGCCATGTAGAGATTATAAACGAGTCACATATGCATAATGTTCCCAAAGATGCGGAAACACACTTCAAAGTAGTTGTGGTTTCACCCTCGTTTTCTGGCACTTCGTTGATAAGTCGTCACCGGACGGTGAGTTCTTTTATTTTTATTCGTGATTTGTAAAATGTAATACTGTGAATATTTTCCATAGTATAAAAACATAGAAATAATTAATATTATCGTATACTATACCTTATTTTATGTACTAATCTATAATGAATCAATAGGTTCAGGACCTCTTGAAAGAAGAATTAGCCAGCGGTCTTCACGCCCTTTCGATTGTAGCAAAATCTCCTACCGAATGGTCAAAATCAAAACCAGTTGAGCCTAGTCCAAGGTGTTTAGGGGGTTTTGGGAAGTAGTTACACAGATTGAATTGGTAAAGATGTGAGAGTTTTTGCAGGAACCCCCTGTTGTTAGATGTGCTTGTATTTCTAGGACCAGTCAAGACTACTTTAGTAAGAACGATATTTTTGTCAATTCCTGCTCGTTCGGGTAAAGTCGTGATTGATCCTAGAAATACAAGCTCAGATTCATTATTTTAGCAAATAAAATTTGTTTTAGTCATGTCGTACATACATCACACGTGGTAAATCAATTTTTATAAGCACTCTGCGCGATACTACGATTTCTGATATTAGTAATTCGGTATGTATCTAGGACAATAATTTAAATATTAGTCCTGGAGAGTTCATTTCCTACTTTAAAAAGGTTATCATCGGAGGGTAAATGTGCGAGGGATTATATCCGGAGGTCATTTTACCGGAGCAGAGGTGTATAATCTGCGTACACGGTAGTATCAGTTTCTTCTATATGTATATATATAGAGAGAAAATTGCAAAATAAATCTGTTAGTTGTTAACAGTACTATGTTCTTAATCACCTTTGTTGTGACTGATAATAAACCGCCATTAACGCCTGTCACGCAGATTGATTAAAAATCGCGGAAACCCTGAGCACCAAAAGAACGGAAGAATTGAGAATGAGTTTTGCTTTCTTCTACCTTGAAGCCTTCAACAAATAATCCTGATACTGGTCGTTCTATTTACCGCATTTATCAAGACGTCGAACTCGTTGGCACATAGTTATGAAACATGTTTCTCCTCCTGACTTGCTGGATGCGAAATTTGCAGTCTTCCTAAAACCAAAAGAAACTTTTTAAGAGTTAATTATCCGAAAAACGCCCGTTTTGACCGAAAATCGGACTATGAATTGATGCATATTTTTGCCAGCGTATTAACCTGCTTCATATTTATATGAAACGAGTGAAGGTACCCGTTCGTCGAACGGAAACGGTTTGTTATCTCTTGTTTTTGAGAAATATTTTCAGACGATCCCTTTAATTTATTTATTATTTAGACATGGTTTGTATTACTAATTTGGTTGGATTCAATATCAGTCCTTACGGCAAAATGGTTCACAATAATTTTAGGCTCATTGTTATTGTTAATTCCAAAGGTTCCAGAGGCGGTGTGAACTTGGAGTACGGCATGTATCACGCAAAACACATTTCAGGGCGCAGGGGTAGATAATGTCGTGTTAGACTCCATTTCCTAAACTCCCGCTTGAAAAAGTATGACTGTTTAACAACGGTTATTGAAATATGATATAGTTTTGAAAAAGGCCTGTGAAATGAAGTAGATAATAAATTTGAATTAAATTGAATTAACTACTTCCCCAATACATTATTATGGAGCACAGGACACTTAATACTTGTGTTGTGAATATGTTTTGAAAGGGTCATCACAGCTCAATGTGCTATGAAATGTGACACTTGCTGCAAGACTAATATAGAAAGGTTTTTTGTTGAGAATTGGGTATTGCGGTTTTTCGGGAATTTGCCTTGGCGGATTTTTTGCAACTTTGGTAAATTCAAGTCGTAAAAATGAAGGTGTGGCAAAACCGGCGTTTCTGATTAGCAATAAGTATATTCGCTATATGGGTTCCTTTTTTTCTCCTCTTCCCCATCATTATTAATCTTTATTCAGCTTTGGTTAGGGTGTTTAACAAACATTAAGTGGAGCTGCTTAAAATGAGATGTTATGGGGAAGCAAGAACAACATAAGTGGGGGGATTGGGGGATTAATTACAATATGGGTTTCTCCATTTTTCCATTTGACTGTCCTTGACCTTTCCTGATCTTTAACAATTTTGCTTATCGACGGTGATAAACACAGTCAGCTTTAAAAGTGGAAATCACGGGTTTTCAGAATTGCTAAATATCATATTGCTCGGAGATACGTTGAGGGATTCAAAAGTTACTTCTATTTAGTCAATTTTTGAGGGCTTTTTTTAACAACATCTCTGCATCCGTCTGCTTCATCTTTGCCAATAATTATTCCTGGCTCCATCTGTTACGCGCATGAACATGGAGTAAGCCGTCTTTAAAGATATTTATCTGGAAAACCATTTATAATTGCGGAAGGTCGTACTGAAAAGGTCTCCAAAAGGGCATTTGACTGATACACTGATACCATAATCAAATGGAGTGATTTTAGTTATGAAGATTATATGTGCTCTTAGAGTGCTTGTGACAACATGACAGGAAAAGTGTGACTATCGGAGAAAAACGCTTTAGAAGATTATTATTATTATGATTTTACCAGAATACCTTCGCAGATAGGCCAAAATATGGCTACGTATCAGCTCGTTAAGCACGGAGTTTAAAGAAGGTTTACTAATTGTAACGTATTAGAACAATGCTTAAATAATTATTTTTGAAACAGTAATTTATCATCTACCCTATACAAATCCACGCAATTTTTTCGACAAAAACCACTCCTTTCCTCTATTCCCCTATATCCAGGATTTGTTTCGCTTTTTTGTCTATAATAATTGTAAGTAACTACGTACTCTCGTTTACCCTTTGTTTAAGAAATAGAGATCGGGCTCTCCTGTAACCAGCACAATAGAGATACGAGATACATGCAGTTTAGCATGATGCTCAAAAAAATCAATTTGTGTAGCATTTTGCAACACTTAATTTTTTTGTTCAAAATTAATTTCCCGTTTTTTCTTAAATGCTGGTAAAGTGCAAATATGTTTATGAATTAGTGCACAAAATTCATATACATATCTAAGAGTAGTTTAAAAAATTAATCGTGTTATACCTAAAAATAAATCAATCCTTGGCACAATAAGAAAATCATATGTGAAGAAGTCCAGAGTGTTGGTAAGAACATGTTCTATCTGTATTTCCAACTCATTCAATCAGTCATTTCTCACACTTTCCCGGACACATTACTTAAACCAGTCCTCAAATAAGGTTATACTTCATCCTACATCTCTCAATATAATCCTTGGCTTCACAAATCATTCGACCTGAAACGGACAAGTAATAAAAATCGAGATTGATTTAAGTTGTCCTATAAAATAAGCTTAGAAAATA
Source organism: Spatulosminthurus flaviceps (assembly GCA_034693705.1). Taxonomy (NCBI): domain Eukaryota; kingdom Metazoa; phylum Arthropoda; class Collembola; order Symphypleona; family Sminthuridae; genus Spatulosminthurus; species Spatulosminthurus flaviceps. The sequence continues at coordinate 30,960 of JAQFXU010001072.1, forward strand.
CTCGTGTGTTCCAACAGCCTAAAATTCTATCTGCTCCCCACTAAAAGTTATGACTAATGTCCACATTAAGCATGTATGGATGGAGATGACTCGGAGGATCTGAGTAGTTGGTAAAAAGTCCAGTGGGACCAGGGATGCGACCCTTACTCAACCAGTGATCCTAAAGGAGGAAAAGTATTGTCAATTTTCTACTTTTGTCATCTATTCATTATACTATGTGTTTACTACTACATAGAGAATCTCTTCCCCACACTTTGCTTTAACAACACACAATAATCGTTTATGTATAACGTATACAGCAAATACTATACACGCGTGAAGCGAACATATGCACACGCATAAATAGAAAGATCGGTCAGAACCCCTGATTTCCCAACAAAACAACTGTGTAGATATGACTCATAATAATTTGTGCAGGATGAAATGATTATGCAGAGGGAAATCCACCCCATTTAGAACATTAAAATCAAAGCCAGAAACAAGTCTACAACATAAATATAATGCATATGCATCCGAATGCGAATGCACTTCTTCATGCATTTATGCATAATATTGATGCACGTAGTTCATTTCCCCCTTTAATTTTGTACTGCCATATAACTTTCATCCTTTCATACACACAAATTTACCTATACAAGGCTTTACTTTTGTGTATCCTCTTTATTGTGAGAGTCTCACCATAAATTCATTCAGATAAATTCTTAAGTAACTTACATAGAATTTTCCTAAGTATAAATGATTATGAATGAGAAGGGATACTTGTATTTAACTGGACCTTCTATTTACTATGACTCTTCGGATATCCGATGCTGAATGTGCAGGATGTACCCTTGTGTTTATATGTGTAGCTTGATTGAGGGTTGAGAGCGTATACTTAGGGGGCGCATATGGTTACATAATTGACATGAGTACCACGGTGTAGTGTCACCCTACGCTCCAGTTCATTCTTTCATTCATATACGCACCTATTGTACTCTTTATCCATGAATCATTAATCGTTCCTATCCACCGATTAGTCATATCCATGCTCTCACTTTGACGAAATTCCCTTCCGCATACTCTTTTAACTTCTCCTGACAGTTACTACTCATAAAAAACGTGCGTCTGTTTCCGAACTTTTTCAAGCATCAAAGGGGCAATTTTTTCTGAGATTTCTCATTTACCGTTATTTTTCAGCAATACTAAAAATGACAGTGTGTCTTTGAAATTTAGGGAAGTATTTTATGTTGCTAAAATTAGAATAAATGAGGACCACCTTTGTTTCTTGAGAAACAATGGAAAAAATGAATGGACTTTTCACAAACATTATACTACTGGCACTGGCCCTCTGTAATTTAAAAAGGAATATCGAGTATCAATGCACTTTTTATGCAGCGTACTAATGAGTCATGTATGTGTTTATATTTTCCATTCAATTTCTGTTTGTTTAACTGTGGCTGCATCTTTACCAAAATGTATGCACATTTCATTTGAATTTACACAATCAAGTTTGTTGTACAAAAATTTCAAACTTAATCGAAACTTTGAGACATATGTGTGGTAAACAAAACTGACCTCGGTTGAGTTCGACATACTTGCTTGCATACGAAATATGACATGATTTATTGTTTGGGGCCCTGTAAGACAATATAGTTTTGTAAGTACCATTGCAATGTAATGTCACATCACAATACTAATAAATCAGTTTTCCTGAATTTTGCTCCGTTACTTTGTTATCTCGTAATACATTTTTTTTCGTATTCACATAAAAAAGTATTTATTCAAACATTTGACTGTATTAGAAAAGAAACGGCTTAAAAACAACATCATTGTTTCAAAGAAGCTGAGTTTGCCTTACGTCACAGAACCGAGAAGAAACTAGAGGCGTAAAGTATATGTAAAGCAAAACCATCTCAAGTAAAATTAATTAATTTGTGCTTGCTTTTTATAGTTTCTAAAGCACTGCATTACCTCCCGGAAAAAAACAGAGAAAGCTTTTGTTTCCATTGTAGAATAGAATAGAATAATCGGGCTCCATGTGTCAGTGAGTGTGATTGGTTCCTTGTAAGATCCACCCACGTATTTTCCAAGTAAAAGTATTTAAATCAATATCAAATCCCCCGCAAGGAACAGACCTATTGATGGATCTAAGTTTAAACTGCCTTTCAATTGAAATATAGTACTGGTAATTTTTCCCCATTTGTATCCATTCAAAATGCTAAAGTGCCTTCAAGTTTCTATTTTAGTTGGTAGGTAGTCCCATTCGTCAATATTTGGCCAGCGTGAGGTCTTGTTCCCTCACCCATTCAGATTTCTGTCACCTGGAAATGTAGATCTCCCGTCGGTAAACGATATTTCTGTTTTATATTTCCTATATTTAAGTGTGTTCATGTCCGTCTATACAATATCTTACGTAAAAGGAATTTCAAGGAAATGTAAGAAATACATTTTCCATAGGAAATATTCTACGTGGGTAAAACTTCTGTGAAAATATAAGCTCAACAGCTTCGTTCACATTTTTTTAGCATCGTTTCCCAGAAGCACCAGAAAAGGAAATCCGGCGTTTTCAAACTCTGCTGTAGAATTTACTATAGAATCCTATTTCTTGACTATTCTCAACACTGCGTGCTCTGGTAAATACGAGAAATTTTTTTAAAATTCTGATTGTATGAGCCATAGCCATAGCCATGCATAGCCATTTATTTCAGTTTATATCAACTGATTACAATAATTTATTATTATTATCTACTAAAATGTATAATATGTAGCTAGAACAGTTGTAATGGTAAAATTTCTCAACTGCCAAAGTTATCTCGAAATGAGGCTAAATGTGTGTCTAACCCAAGGTTTATTATTTGTATGACTCAACAGTACTTGATTAAACTTTGATGACTAATCCTTATCATAGAATCAACAATGTCATATTTTTGTATCAATGTTGACACTAAATAATACTGAGCCCTCAGAACTTACACCACTGTACAATTATTGTTGACAACACAACTGATCAGTCAATATATACCTTACAGCTCTATCTATCAATAATTTTATTATTACTTTTATTGCCAGCTTTTTTTATGTTGGTAAACTCACTTTGTAGTTATGATAATGTGACAATTTAACAACATTTTCCTTCTTCTGTCTCCTTACCAACTGTGTACACTGAAGTTTTGCTCGATTTTGTTCCCATGCATGCCATGTAGTACACAGTATGTAATAATAATAAAAATTATTATTACAACTGTTTACATTCCAAGTGTTGAAATATCCAGAGGAACAAATGTAGTAAAGAATGGACAAACTTTAGAATAAAATCAACAGTTGAGTTTATGATTTCAATGCAAATGTGTTTTTTGCAATAATTTTAGCATCTCAATGAATTGCAGTAAATATTATAGTAGGGGAAATTTTATCAAAGGTTTGATACAATGAATGAACAATAGAAAGAACCAATTCTGGAGCAATGAATAAAAATCCTTTGTAGGTCCCAACGACGCATTTCGTCAACACGCGCATCGATTAAAATGTACTACATCCAAAAATGCTGCTTTAAATAGGCCAACAAATGCATTACAAATAAATGATTTGTATTTATCAACAGTAAAATTATTAATTGAAAATTCTTTTTTTATTTTAAATCTTTCAAAACTCGAGAGTTTTTATATGGTTGTTGCGCACATTATTATTATGAGCAACAGAATTTTTATATGCACGTGTAATTTCTACACACACATCAAAAACATTATGCTGTATACTTAGTACATGACTAAACTGTACA
>JAQFXU010001073.1:0-34686 GCA_034693705.1 Spatulosminthurus flaviceps
ATGAATGCGAGCTTTCGACGTCTAACCGACCGTCATCTTCAGGCAACCGTTTGCAAGTGAGGTTAAATTATAAAACACAGTTAGATAATAATAAATTAAAATAATTTTAAAATAACTATCATAATTCTAAATTTTAAAATTTAAATCTGGTACGATGGCGTTCCATCCGCTGTTCAGCATAACACCTTTGTTAACGTTCATTAAGCTATCTTTGGATTGCTGTATCACCAATCCTTCTTTGATCTTGCGAGGGAAATGATGTGACTCTCTCGCTATTGGTTTAGCCTGGTCCCAATCTATGGCATGTCTTCTGGAGGAGTGAGAATGCTTTGCAACTGCAGACTTTGTCTTGTTTTTGAGTCGTACGTGATCCATATGCTCTTTTATTCTTGTTTTAAAAGGTCTATAAGTTTCTCCGTAATATACTTTGTCACAATTCTTGCAAGGTATTCTATATATGACATTTTTGTTATGTTCTTCCGGGTCTTTTACCCGATTAAGCATGCTTTTGATTTTCTTCCCTGGTAGAAAAGTGATCTTCCATTGAAATTTTCGCCTTAGATATCCTGCGATTTTGTTAGATAATTCGTCCAAGTAAGGGATAGGTACCCAAGAATCCTTTTCTTTCGCCCCTGCATCTTCCATGTCTAAGTCGTCAATCCTTGGTTGAAGTTCAACAGAATGTATAGATCATCTAGAAATTATAGATTATCTATAATTTCTTGATTTTCTTGCCTGGGGGGATGTTCCAATGCTTGGGGATTTGTTTCGTTTTCTGAAGTATTTGTCATATTGAATTTTCGCCGCATGCGATTGATACGTGATTCAATTAGGCTTCGTGGATATCCGTTGTGTTGCAAAATGTTACATACATGATCTAGTTCCTCCTGAAGATATTCTTGACTACATATAGTGAAGGCTCGAAACAAGAGGATATCAATGGCCGATATTTTATTGGATTGATGGTGATAAGATGTGTAATGCAAATAACGACCCGTATGAGTTCCTTTACGATACACTTTGGTTTTTATGTACCCATCGTCCTGGCGTAAGATTAAAACATCTAGGAATGGTAGCTTGCCTTCAGTTTCTATTTCGTATGTAAACTGTATATTCACATGGAATTGGTTAATTTCCCTAAGAACATCATCCAAAGCGTCCCTTCTAACAACGGCTAAAACGTCATCATCGTAGCGAACCCAAAAAAATATGTCAGGATGGTTCTTAATGATTGACTTCTCAAGAGATTGCAAATAAATATCCGCTAGTGTAGAGACATTCACGTGAATTTTTGTGCGTTAACTAAAAATCGCGCGCATTGCAAAAAGTGGTTACGAAGTGAATCTTAATAATTTGAAAGAAAAAATTATATTATTATTATAGAATTTCGTAATAATAATGTTATTCTTCTTCCGCGATCTTCGTATTGCATTTTTTGCAACTTGTTTACTTTTGTCGTTATCTGAAAGCAGTTGACAAAATCCTTGACAACAACACAGTATCTGAGGTCGTCGGGGCCCCCGATAACTTCAAATGGATTTTTTCTAAAATAAACCCCCGAGTCTGGGGTTTATTTTAGAAAAAATCCAATTGAAGTTAGTTAAGTTAAGAGTACTTTGTGGCTATGTATTGTTAGAGTGAAACCACAACAGAAATAACCATTCATTGACGGAGCACGGGAGAAGAGCAGCATGGTCTTGACGCGCAACGGACTCCGTCTCACTTTGCCATTTTTAAACAGCTAAAAGTACCAAAGTAAAGCCCGGCCTTCACTGCGCGGTATCGGTTTACTATCTACTGACTTTTCTGTCAAATCTCTTATAAATGCGTAATCACTCTTTATAAAGAACTGGGGAGCTGAAAAGAACGTTCCCATCCCCATCCGCAATGCCTACACGTATTCTGCACTTAATGTGCATGGCCACTTTTAAGCTGGTTTCGCATAGCCCTAAAAGTAGTCGCTGAGCGATTACGACTGATTTTGTGCGAAAATCGCAGTCGCATTCATATTCGCATAGCCAGCGACTGAGACTTTTATAGAAGTCGCTAGGAAAAAAGTCGCTGTCGCAGATATCTGCAGACCGAAAATATTATCGCTCAGCTCAGTAACTTTGTTGCGATTTCTCGTGCAAATTAATGTTGGGCGTTTTTTCTGAAGTCGCTGGCTGTGTAGCTGGCTCGAACACTTGCCATTAACTATAATATTATAATAACTACTTCCCTATGTGAAACTGTGAAACAAGGCAAAAAAGTCGCGAGACTTCTTGTAGCGACTTCTGTGACAAGCGACTGTTTTATTTTTGCCACAGTCGCGTCGCTCGAGCGACTCCTAGGAAAAGCTATCCGAAACCAGCTTTATACCAATCAAATCGTTTTATGAATACCGGCAACGCCCAATGCCTAAATGTATTCTTCACAATAATTAATGTACATAGTTGGCGGATTTTATCTCATCCTCATGAAGAAGATCGCGGATGTCAAAATTTTTAGTTTTAGATTAGTGACAATCTTCTGGTAACTTTACGATGCAATGCCAAATGTTTTTTATTATTCACTTTTTCATCAAAATATTACTTATAGGAAAATGGAACATTGTAATAGAAATGCAACGAAAATACTTTGTGTTTAACAACTGAAAAAAAGTAGGCTGCTGGTCCCGCCAAAATGTTTTTTTGTCATAAACATGTCGTGTCGTAAGCTTATCTTTTTAATGGACCAATAAGCACTGCAAGGCAAGGTTAACTCTTCCCGAATCCACCAAAGTACTTTAGTTTGCATCCCAAACGTTTGGTATGTGAATCCACCTCCACATACAGTAGTGATCTAAAAATCAACAGAATAAAAGTCAAAAACGAAGAAATGAGTTTCAAAAACTTAGTTTGGGGATTATTCACGCTGCGTTAAAATGTATCCGGCTATGTGCCACCCCGGTGGTGACCGCCCCGATTTAAAACTGCCACGCGGCTAGTTGTCAGTCCGGACAATATCCCCCTGTAACAAGTGCTGACTTGCCCGCCGGCTATTCTGCTGTGGCCACTTTGGCTAGTTGCCCCGATATACCATTGACCCGTTGGTCAAATTCCCCAACGGCTAACTGTTCAGTTGGTTAATACCCCACAGAAATATGGCCCCGCAAAACCATAACTGTACATATATTATTTTCTAATACTGAATGCAATTTAAATTTTTGATACTGAATAATATCATCTTACTTAACAGAAAGTAGCGAAGATTGACAAAAATAATTATTTATTATTTCCTTTTTTGCTTGGATAAAGATAGAAGGTTTGTTACTTGGCACAGTGATAGCCTTGACAACCGAAGATTAATACAATTACTCTCTACATGTAATTAATGCTACCCAGTTTAGCGTGACACTAACTTACTTTATAATAGTTTTTAGTCTAATGATTTTATTGGTAAAATAAGTTTGTATTGATATTACTTTTTTGTTAATCTTTACTAAACGTTTAATAAGTTAAAAGTTAGAGTGGTGGTTGGTCGGGATTCAACGAAACTGTATAAAAAACCCCATCCGCGAATTGAACATTTCGTATACAAAATAGATTGTCTTCCTGTGACAGAGTTTCAGAACAGCCACAATGACAACGAATACGCCTAATTTTAGCTTTAACTATGACATTTCTATCCTTGTCTGTAAACTCTGTACCTGAAAATAAAAAATTACAAGTAAGGCAATTAGCTTTTATCATAAAATACGTAAACGTTATCTATACGCTGAACGGAACCGGGGTTTTGGGTTAGAACCTGCCCAAATTATTGACAGCGGGTTAGACTTATAGTCTATAAGTCTAGAGTTAGTAGACTTATAGTCTAGAGTTATAAATAAATTATGAAGTAGGGCTGAAATGGGTTTCGGGTGATTTTTTCTCAATTGGTTTTTTGCGCGTTGGAGTTGTTTAGCAAATAAACCACGAGACTAAGACCTCTTTAATGAGTTTATTCAAATTTCTCACACTCAACAACGGTACCGTTGAAAATGGGAGTTACGTGAAGGAAAGGAACTGATAACCGTATTAGGTGCACTTCTACATCGACTCAATTTTGATTACATTTTTTGTACTAAAATGTTTTGAAAACATTTCGCTCCATGTATGTTTTTAGGTTCGTCATTTTTTTAAAGGCATTCTATTATTATGTACTATAAACCACATCCACATATGTACATTCCAAGGACTTATGTACAGCAAACACAAGTACATACCTTCCACAATTATTACTCAAAATAACCCAAGTATTTAAGCTCATAAACAATAACCCATCATCACGCTTATACACCGAAAGCGTAAATAGTAGTAGTACTTACTCCAAACGCAACACACACACCAATAAGCCTCACAGAAACCAATAGTAGGAAAAGTTTAGGTAATTGCTGTAATAAAAATCAGAATAGTGTAGATGCTTCAAAGCATTGATATGTACGATAATAAAATTCACAGTCAAATGAGTGCGTTTGATAACTTAAAGTCTAAACCGAAATCAAATTAGCGTTAGTACAAAAACAAGACATTCACAACAGTTAGCATAAGCTTGAAGTTCATGAGATTACTAAATGCTGGCACGCTTTGAATCATCGCACCATAACCCACTATATCCCATCATCACATCCCGCTGGATGTCAAAGTATCAGTCACCCTACGATTGAACGCGTGCTGAGTGGGTACAATTTACCAAGAGATGGTCCCGGATTATTATGAGTTCAGATAGTTTTGAACATTCATTTGTCGGCTCATTGTCTCGTTTCGACTAACGGATAGAGCATTAACGGATATTTTCACTGGAATGTTTGTAAGGAACCGTGTATTAATTTTAGAAGTTACAAAATTTAATTTGGGGTTAGAAATCTGTTTAATGAATTAATTTCGAGTAATTTTGTGATTCCTGTGTGTTGTATAGAGCTACGGGAAATACATATGGAGCCTGAAAACAATAACGTCATCCAAAAACAGTCACATAATGAGAGTATTGATTTGGATCAACTCAAAGAGTCCTCGCGTAGATCATGTAGATTCTACGTTACCAGAAAGATGCGATATTGTCGAATGGAAGTACTAAGGGAAAACGATGACTATTGTGCTGAGCATTCAATCAATAAACGGGAAGAAATTGAAGATTGTAAAAGAATTCCTTGTCCATTTGATCCTGCACAGTTAAGTACTTTGAAATTCGAAATTTGCAAAATTTAATCAGCGCGGTTACACTGTTCTTGCATTATGCATGGTGCGAAGTAATTTACTTACTTTAGACTTGACATCAATCTGTCCCTGTGGAAATGGAATAATTAATCTCTCACTTTGTCTGGGTGTTGCAGCACTTGCTATGAAAAATTGCTTAGTATGCACCTGAAAAAATGTAACATGCGGCCTAAAGAACCTGAAGAGTACTTCTGTCGAGGAATCAATTCAGATGATGTGTGTGATACCGCTATGAATGGAGGTACTCCAATCAGTTTAGCTGAAATGTCTGTGGAAGAATTGAGAACTCTTATTGCCGTGATTCGATCCTGTCATAGAGGTGGGTACTCCAAATATTTCATGGTTGTAGTTCATTTTCAAAGGAGGAACTAAATGTGAATCTTGTTAATACATCTTTGTAGAGCATGTTCCAGCAATACCCCAAAAATATGGAATTCATCCTGCTCTGGGTTCAGAAATGTTAAGAACTGATGTGGGAGAAAGTCTTATGAAGCATCTGGTACAAAATTCCTCACTTCTCTCAATCTTAGATGAAAGGAATTTGCTGGAGGACTCCACATGCTTCGTTGAATTCGGTTCAGGAAAAGGTATACACTTTGAGATAATTGAAGTGAACTTAGGGTATTAGACAAAAGTATAAATGCTAACAGTTTACTGATTGCACTTAACTAGGAGCCTTAACTTTTTGGGTGGCGTCTACTTGTAAAAGTGAAAACTGCCATTTCATTCTCTTGGATAGGCAAAGTCATCGGCATAAAAAGGATAATAAACTCAAGGATGCGGGTATGAATATACAGCGTATTCGCATAGATATCGAACATCTTAAACTGGACAAATTACCAGCTGTTATAGATTCCAAACATTTAGTAGGGATTACAAAACATTTGTGTGGTGCTGCTACTGGTAACTTTATATTTTATGTAACTATTTTATAGCCTGATTCCTTCTTTATTTCATCGTAACTTAGCGTCTCTTTTGCAATCTGTAAATCAAATTAGATTTGGCTCTGAAATGTCTACTTGAAACAAATGATGAAATTTCAAAAGTTTCTGGGTTGGTACTAGCAACATGCTGTCATCATCGATGTACCTGGGCTGGTTATGTGGGGAAAAAATACCTAGAGGTAAGTGTTCACCTTTTATCAGCCAATAATTTAGTAGATGTAGCTCAGTTTAAAATAAACAAAGTGCATCCTGTAATTTTGGGAAATGAAATAATCCAACTATACCTTGGTATTATTTTATTTACTTTTTTTGTATGCGGCGTTGCGTCTCGTCACTTATTTTGTTTTAATTCATAGGAATGGGGTTTTTCAAAACAATATTTCAAGTGTCTCACTGGAATGGCAGGTTGGGCTGTCTGTGGAACTGGACGGGCGAAATTTGAGGACGGACCTTCCGAAGGTTCTGAAGTCATTAATAACCCCAGGTAATTCATTTAATTTTTCTTGCAGGTGTTTGCAGCAGTAAAGCCGCCACTTAAATTGGTACATAGTTTTAATTTCGAATATTGCTGACAACTTTTTGTAGATATGCAGCCTTAAACCTGTCCACAGAGGACAGGAGGAAAATCGGCTTGCAAGTTAAAGAAATTTTAGACCAAGGACGATCTTTATACGTAAAAAGCTTCGGGTTAACTTCCACTATGTACCATTACGTGGACACCAGCACAACTCTGGAGAACGTAGCTATTGTTGCCAGCGTGTAGTACTTACTACTTAGGGCTAGGGCCATTTTAATTTTATGCAATTTATACATCGCAGTGCGTATCAACAACACGAAGAAGTTATTTTATTGTCAATGGATGTTATTATATTATTGTCGTATTGTATTATTATAAAAAGTTTACAACTGTGTTGGTATTAAATAATTTGAATGCAAAATATCTCTTGTAGTTTAATCAAAATTTTCGTAAAGATGTTAAAGCCAATTAGCAAGAAATAACTAACTAGAACATAATTTTGCTGAACTTACAATGGTTGCATTGTATTACAAACATGAGTAATGCCAGAAGGAAATTATACGAAAACTTTTATAGAATAATAGCAAATTTGAAGCAGAAAATTCTCCTTGTAGTATATTCAAGTAAATAAGTACAGGTCAATATTTTTTACAAATACGATGTTCTAATAGCTTAATCTAAATTGATTATCTTGCAATCAGATGGAGGATCATAGATTTATTTAAATAGAAATGGTTTTACCCAACAATTCATGTTTACTCTTCACCACTGTCTTCTGCACTATCATCTCCATTCGTTTCGGTCTCTGTTGGATTTCCTTGATCTGGTTCCTTGTCTTCGGCAGAGCTACTATCACTCTCCATCTACGAGTAAAGTTGTAATAATGACATGAGCTCAAGAGAGTATATACAAGAAATAAACTTTTGAGCTACTGAAGACTAAACTATTAGATAGAAGTAAATTTTTTCTGCTCTAAGTGATTTGAATATTTTTGTGAAAAAAGTAGAAAAAAACCTCTGAAGTGGCTTTGTAGCGGCGATAGTTACACAAGAAACATTGAATTCTTCCAACTCCATCCTGATCAGGTGAACAGTAGCAAGTTTGGCAGTCAGCAGGTCGAGCCGTTTGAACGACTCGTTTACCGAAAACTGTCGAAAATAGTTTGACGCTTTGGTCTTTTCGATTTTGAAGTTTCTTCCCTGCGAAAATTGAACCTAAAGGGAAAAAAGCAGCAAAACAAGTTTTATTCAGTCACTTTAGTTTTAAGTTGAGCTTGGAAGCCTCGTAATGTCATCCCAATGGCTAAAGTTGAATTTGAAAGATGAAAGGGTCTTGAAAAAAGGAGAAAATGGAAATGACACGGAAGGATCATAATGACATTTGAGAGACTCCGATTTAAAGTTGGCTCACGCCAGCGTTATTGCATATCCTGTCTGATTATGTGCACAGACGAGAATGAATGTTCAAGATAAATGTGGAAAAACGGAGAAGGGATGCACATCATTACCGTTGGTTTGTAATGCCAACGGAGTGCAGTAGCCCAGCAAGCTTCTTGGAACTTTCACTTGCTGTCGGATCTTAGTTTCTCCCCGAAGTTGCTCTTTACTTGCATCCATTTTCGTAAACCCAAGATTACTATCCATACCTAAAAAAGTTTGTTCAACATAGAAGCGCATAAGTACCTAATGTATGTATACGTGTGCCTATATGTACATTAAATTTTTGTTTTGTAACCAAACGCTTTTAGCAGCGAAAATTTAGCTCCATTTTTATAGCCACCCCGAGCTGCACAGGAAGAGACATAAACATATTTACGTGTATTTCATTTAAGTATATAAAAAGTTACTAGGACTTCTGACAATTTGTGTGCATTGACACTTCGTCATGAAACTTACCATTCCTACACTCACAATCAACGACGCAAAATGTTTATACATTTTTAACATTTTTATAACAACATGCATACACTAATGTAATTTACAAGTGAGGGTCCCCGTTCGACAAACGGAAGGGTAGCCTAAGAAGTGCCTTAAAAAATAGCGAAAGAAATTTTCTCTTTTCGGCATTCAGCATCGTTTTTAAACATTAATAAATAATTTCAGCGATAACTTCCCCCGGCCGTAGAAGTATATCCGCCCCATGCACCACTAAGTACAAAAATTGTCCAAGCTCAAAAACACTCTTATACCTCTAATATTGGGGTTTTCGACGGAGAATATTGGGGACAAAAATAGGTGGGGGGGGGGCTGAGATTTGGTTCCTTACCGGTATCGTATTTTCAACACCATACAGACGTAGGTTCGATTTTGTCAATTAAAGGTCGAAAATACTCTCCAAATATGACGATAAAATTATTAGGGTTAAACTTTCGGGGAAAATCCTCCAATTAATACCGTTCAGACGTAGGTTTAATTTGATCTTCGTTTTTTTAACTTATTTGTTTAATGAACACTCGCAAATTTCTTTTAAATTATTTGTTTAATAAACACGCGCAAATTTCTCCACCCTAAGCTGTAAAATGCGTCAGGACTGACGGACAGAGTCGTTGTCAAGATTTTCGTGATTACTATTACTGTGACCACGAACACATTACGAGTACACTTTAATTAATTTTTGTAAAAACTAATCCTATTTACCCTCATAAATTTGAAACTGAAGGTAAAAATGGACTTTTTCAAAAATTAGTCTCCGAAACCAAATTACTATTCAAGGCTCAATTACAAGCGCTGACATGATCAGATAAAGTATGGTCTCCTTCATAGGAGAGAAAATCCCAACAGTGCTTCTACAGCTTCTACCGCGATATCTGGAAAACTTTGTATAATTCTGTCAAATAGGAAAGTTGGACCTAATGGCTAGTTTGAAAGTTGAAGTCATCAAGTTAATTTCTATAGAGCTGAATATCTGACCAAGGGCTGGCTGCTACAGTATAGGAAACATTGCTCCTCATGTACTACACTGTGAGGAACAATGCTTTACTCAACTAAAGTCAACAGATAGAGAGAATGTGTAGGAGCAATCACCGAAAAACTTTTTCACAAGGTTTTTATTATCCAATGAGAAATCGTTGTTCATCAGGATGTGCAAAGTAGCATCTTGTTCCAACATGGCGTAGCTAATGGAAGAGAAATCCATCTGGAATTCGGATGTAATTAATTAAGAAAGCTTGATGACATACAGAATCATGGGAAAGGGTTTTCGTAATTGCATTCATTCTTTGATGATGAGTATGAGACAAGACAAACCGTCATATGTTCCGGCTGGCAAGAGCTACAAGGCAGAAGAATGAAAGTCTTGCTGATTCCTGGCCGAAACCTCAGTTTTAGAGCAAAGGCAATGGCTCCAAATATATCTCTACTTCCATTACCTAACAATCAGAACATATGCTATCAGTACTAAAATCATACATCACGTCCATACTCCATACAAAGCTCCAGTCTCAATCCTCATCTACACACCCACTCCAATGCATCTATACGCACCAAGCACGTTCCTTTCCCTGTCATTGAAGCCCCTCTTCCTACACACATACATTTTCCTCTCCTCTATATCCTACAGTCGCATATCCATATAAATATGTGTCCATGGCCTCATCAAAATTATTAAGGTGTGTGCATAAAATTTACATACTACAAACGTAACATTGAACGACTCCCGCTAATGTCATACTTTTGAAATCCCACATATGTCAACAAATTTCCCCTTTAATTTATTATCCAACTAATCTCACAACTAACTCAACTGTTGCCTCTCAAAAACATGCCTTTCTTACAATTTATGCAGAAAGTTGCTCATCAAACCCAAATTGAAAAAATCCCTTCCTGGTTCTCAATGTTCACTGAATTAAGAAGAAAGTTATAATAAAAAACATTGTCCCGCCCCTTCAATTCCTACGCTTGGAAATTACATCCTACAATTATGTACATATATGCATACTAAATGGTAGAAAATGTCATACCTGCCACGATACTTCGGAACAAATGACCGATATCATCAGATCCAGTGAAATCCTTATTGTTGTAGATGATTTGGCGAGGATGCTCAAAAACTCCGTCACCACCAAAAACTACCACAGCGTATCTTTCCAGATGAAAAGGTAACAAAAGACATGATCAGTATTCCAGTCCCATACATACCGCACAGAGAGCCAACCAACCAAACACATACGTACATGCATACAAGGCCACCAAAAGTCATCATGTTCTTGTATCAAGGAAAAAAAGCGGAATAGAAAAAGAAATGTGAACACTTATTATTTCATGTGTATGCTACTATAAAAAAAGGAAGAAAAGGAAGAAGTTAGGATGAGCATCCCGGTAAAGTTACAACTGTTACAGGAAACCTCCAGGAGCAAGGAAATGTGAGGAAGAGAGAAAAAATCCCTCCATTTTACTACAACCACTGCCAATGTCACAAGAGTATATGTTAATTTCAATATCGCCTCGTCTCACTCAACCCACATTGACAATGATAATGGTCTTGAGGGAGACTTACTTAAGTGTCTTAGACTTACTTGCAAAGGAGTTAAAGTACCTGTTTGAGACAAAGTTAGCTTTTGCCATCTCATCCTCCAGGATTTTTATAAGACCCTCAGTTTTATTTGGAGTACGGAGATTTCTGTTACAATCCTTTGCCTCTACGATAAAGACAATATCAGTGGATGGCTTTGGAGTATTCCTTGCATAGATCTCACGAATATCCCGATCAATCATCTCCTCTCCATTCATGTCGCACCTATTTTCATTCCCATTTTTTACGACCCTACTCACTTCAACTTTCACAAATATCTACGATTTTTTTTCTCACTCTATCTCTCTCTCTCTCTATCTATCTCTCCCCCTATAGAACATTTCTCTCTTACTTGATACACTGACTCGGTGGCTGAATGATGATTCCGCTTGCTCGACACATTCCCACGTAAGCTAGGGCTGCGGTGCAAATTTCTCCATTTGAATCCCCATTACAAATTCTCATGTATGGATCAACGTTGACCTGACAAAATGTTCATAAAATTTTTTATGACCTGAAAAGAGACCATTATAAGAGGAAGGGACAAGGGTATAGAATGATTAAATGGAAGAGAGGAGACAAATTATACCGAAGTTCCCAAGGAATTCCTAATGGCTTTAAATGTATGTATATAAGGATAAAAAAATGAGAAAAAATCAGGTTACGGGAATAACATTTTTTTTAAAGATTATTATTACTACTACCGTGGAATAACAGGGTTGGAGAGTGGAGAGACTATAACGGAAAAATCTGTTACAAGTGGAAATGGTCTTGGGATCAGGTGCATTGGCTGGTGGTATTTGAGCCGGGAGATTTGGTATGACACATGAGTCTGTTTCGTCGGAAATATCCCATGACTTTATCATTTCGTTGAGGTCAGCTCCAGGCTTTCTATTTGATCGCAGTGTATCCGTCAATGGTTCGTTATCCATTGTACCCAACAGACCTCCAGTTTTCCTTGAATACCAACCTACCACATCACATTATAAATTAATATCAATTTCTTTCTCGGCTCTGCTCCTTTCTTCACCCATGTATTGGGAAAATCCTCGAGGATTTCTTCCTACAAATGGTATATGTGTATACTTCGATGGAAGAATGGGAGCATTAGGTGAAAATGCATTTACCCGAAACATGCAGCTGACAAATGCGGTAAATGACATTGCATGATAGAGACATTCCTTTATAGTTCTTCACCACAAGCTCATCACCTTCCCTATACGCTTGTAAATGTTGCAGTTGGACGGGCAACGTCAAGGTAACAAGTTGTCCACGCCTGACCTTGATGTTCTAGAATAATAAAATTTTAACTCAAATATTTAACATTCTAGGGTCATCCTTCCTTTGTGGCTCCCTGGAAAAAGAGTCTTTAGAGGAGGTAAATTATTTATAATCCATTAACCCACATTTTCATCAAAATCTATCACAAGGGTATTATGTGCGGCAGTTACTAGAAGAAAGTAACCGGAAGAATTTTCAACTTCCTTTCCCTTGTACTGTATGGAAATGGAAAAGTTGCCATCGACCAAGTCAGCGGCTAAAAGAAGAGCGCAGGAAGAGCTTGTGAAATTGTAAGCCATTCCATCAAACGTAAAGAAATATCCAGAGCCCACGAGCATTGCATGACCTGCAATTGAAAACAAATCTATAAATCATAAGTGTACTGTCTCATTTTACTGACATATTTTCTAAGGTGAGCACACGCCACAAATACACATATAGATATATGTGGCTATTTCCGCAGGCATATTCTTCTCCTCTCTCATTCCCTCTGGATCCCCTCAAAATACATTCTATTCCAAAATACTTGCTACATGCTCTCTGTCCCTTTCTTTTATTCCCATTTAGAATAAGTCTCCTGTGGTTCTCTCCTTTCAAATCCACCTCTTTTATAATAATTGCACCGAAAGTCTCATGCAACTCAAAATGTTTTATTTGTTGGAAAGTGAAAGAAATTTATCCGCACATTCTCCTCTCCTCTCTCTCCTCAGCTTCCTCTTTTTTAACTGTCCCATGTCACCAGAACCACAGGATAGAGGATAAAAGGCAGGCTCTGCCTTATTTGCATTTATATTTTAGCCTTTTCGTTTCTTATTTTTTAAATCCAAACCATTCACCAAAATAATAATTTATGAGAATAGAAATTAGTAGTAACAAATTATTATGCTACAAAAAATCCTCCTTGAAAATTGACACCCAAAAACATACCGTCAAAAGGGGGGATCCAATTTGAAGGGGAAAGGTTCGGCTTGAATTTATACCACGCATCCCAAAATGAGCCGTCGGGGGATCGGAAGAGGTCCCTTAATTTCTCGATATTTTTGTACTCTGGTAATTCCTACGGGGAAAAAGTAATGATACAAAAATAATAATAATTTGACAAATTTATAAAATTGTACACATCTACGCCCACAATTGAAATTTATATATAGAAGCGTTTGGGTCCCATAATAATATCCAAGTGTATAGCAACAACATTGATTTGTTACATAAATGGACACGTAAACAATTTGTCGGATGAAGAGGAGTTTTTATAAGTGGAACAAAATAAGACGTAACATTTTGCAAGCTCAAGCATTTCAATGTTAAAACTTTTTATGTATATCTACACGTGATGCAATGGCGAAAGCATGGGGAAATTTCGTAATGTTATCTTATCCTGAAACCAATGGGTAGAAGCTATGGCATAGTAAAGGGGATAGAGAGAGAGAGAGAGGAATAAAAAGAGTTGTTTTACGCGGAAATCTGGCGTTTGGTTGAAAGCATTCCATGACATGGGTAATTTCTGTTCCAATTCCATGATTCCTTTGTGTGGATCAAAGATGAATTTTGTCTTAGCATTCTGGTAGCGAGCACTGGCTTGTAGAGTTGTCTGATACAGTAAGTCGCCTCCTTTGGTATACGCGACTACCAATAGATCTTGGAATGTCTCATCTATATTGAGATACTGTACGAGCCATCGTGCCTTTAAAATGGAAAAGTAGGTTCAAAACTGCATAATCAGTTTCACACGGGAAATCTAAGGAAATCCCGGCTTAAGTGCAACTTATGCATGAATAAATTTCTCATCATCATCATCTTCATCATCATCATCATCATCCTTCTCATCATCATCATATCCCATATATAAATAAAGATTGACACAAGACTTTCAAAAGACAAATACCTTTGTCCCAAGCTCATTCCAATATTCAGTCATTTCTTTCACGAATTCAGTCTGAATAAATTTAGTCCAAAAGTCTTTCAAGTACTGTCCTACCTCACCCAATTGGTTTTCTAAGAATTGTTATGCATGAAAAATTGTTCCTATTAAAATATATACATGTAAAATATATATGGAAGGTGCATAAGAAATGCAATGATACATTTATTACGTCCGTTGCATCCCTTTAGGATCCCAGCTAAAATCTCATTTACAACAATAGCAAATTAATTGATTGAGAAATTGATTTCCAGCATTTACCCAAATCCAGCTCAGATATTTTTTTCACAATTAATTCTCGCAGCATAAGATAATACTTGCGGATGTTTGTGGGTGCGTCATTTAGGGACAAATCCTTATAAATCTGATCCACTTTATCCGCCAATTCCATCAGTTTTTGATAGTAACTTGTCCTCATCAAATCATCTTTTCGTTCCGAAAGAAAATCTACAATTAAATTATTACATTAAAAATTATGACAATTATAAAGACAATCCCCCATTCCCCCAATTAATCCTGACATTTCCCCCCAATATTTCTTATTATTATTGTAACATTAAAAAGTTAAAAAATTCGGAATATTTTTCTTACCTGAGATTTTTATCACAATCCCATACAAAAATTCCTCAACCTTATGAGCATATTCGAATATGAAGGGTTTGTACTCCTCAACTAATTCGTTAGCACATGTCAAAACTCCCTTTCCATATTCCGCAACAACTCCAGCCAAATGTTCCATAAGCTTTGCGGTTGATTCCAAAATCTATAATTTAAGGGTTAGAGAGAGAAAGAGAGAGAGAGAGAGAGAAAGAGTGAGGAAAAAACATGACAAAAATCGTATTACTTTCCCTTTTGGGTGCATAGAAAGCAGATGTTGTTTGGAAATATTTTTTCATGTTGGATAACTATAAGAGACTGTATGGTGAAAGCATGAGATTTTTTACCCCTACAATTATAAATCGACTTCTCAAACTTATAATTTCTGCTGAGAGGGAGACAGATTTAAATGGCGGGAATGGCCCCTAAATTCCCAATCCAACCATTTTTATTACCGTTCATCTTCCATGCCAAGTGTTTTTTCACGAGCTCTGCACTTCATTCTTGACGCAACATGCGTGTGTCCTTATGTTTTCAGCTCCTTCTATACCTCTGATTTTGGCTCTTTCTCTCTTTTTTATACCCAACACACTTGATCAATACTACACTGACTATATACTCACACGATAAAAGAAATCTTAAAATGAATTATGACCCTAAAAACAATGATTGAAGGATAAGGAGAAAGTGATGCCGGATAAGAATCAATAATACATGGCTACAATGGACTCTCTCTATGTGGTAGAAGAATGAAGAAGGAAAGTATACGGAAAATCTTGGGACAAAAAAACATAGCACAAACAGATATAATGAGATCGGTGACATGGTTACATATTATTGATGCTGTATTTATAAAATGGCCAGCAGGAGAAAGGCAGAGAGAGAGAGAGTCAAGGTAGAACACTCATTCTTCGTATATGGAAGTACAAGGGAAATATTCAATCACAAAGAAATTATCATCACTCACGTCAACAAGGAAAAAAAAGTTTTTTTTCTCACCCCTAGGGCTTTCCTTTTTTATACTTGACAAAGACAATAACGATGCCATTGTGTGTCGTTCAACGTTCACCAAGATGCTTAGGTAAGAGGCTCATTTGTCGTCATTCAAATATAAAAATTGAATAAAAGTATATGCTCACGTAATCTCACATTTTGCTCCCAGCAAATCACCATCAACATGGTAAATGTTATGAATACAATCTGGAGAGCTACAAGGGGGAAACGTCCAAATATACAGGGCCACATAGCCTTAAGAGCCCACTATATGTATATATATTTATTATATAATATCCATGCATATAAAAAAAAGATAATAGTACATTTTATAGTACGTATAAAATGTACACACGACCTCGAAAAAATCTCTTTTCCACATTCGGAAATACATACGGAAATGCATCCTGCATGTCACCCCTCAGCCATAGAGTAAGCGTAGGTATGTAGAAAGAGCCACAATGTTCATGGATCGACAACTTCTTTGACATATTTACATGCTTTTACTTTTTGGACTAATGCCGGAGCGACCAACTTGTCTCCGTAACTTATTCCCAGTGAATGTAACAACATTTCTATATGAACTGTATCTCTCTCTCTCTCTCTCACACACACACACACACACACACACACATAGATACAACATCCCATAAAAAAACACGTGCTACTTAATCTCCTAAATATATTCTACGACTAGATCCTCTCCCAAACATATAAGATCAATTCGTACCTTTCCAAATACATATTATCATGCTTTACACATTTTTTTACGTACATATAATAATAGTACACGTATAATTTGTAGACTAATCCACTTACATGTGTGTATAATATAGAGTATGGATACACATGGTGACAGGTTGGGTTAGGGGTTTTTTATACATGGAACTTATTCTTCCCCCCGTCTCCCCCTCCCAATAATATGATTTCCCTTGGATGAAGTCCTTTTATTACCGTTCCTTTTTTTGTCTCTACACACATTAAATAGCTACCTGCCTCTCTCTCTCTCTCATATATTTATGGAAGTTCCATGCTGGAATAACATTATTTCAAAACCATTGGATTTTCCCTTCCTATGCATCCAAATCGAAAGCTTATAATCGTCTCTCTCTCTCATTCTCTTAAGGAATAAAATAAACTTTACTTTTGCTCCTACCTCATGGAATAGTTGAGCGAGCTTTTCACGGAGGGGATCCAAGTTAAAGGACAAGGGCTGAGACTCCGTGGTGTATTTGTGCCAAGCTGTTACTAATTGACGATAGCCTTCTCTCAACTGCAATGCAAACGAATCGATTTCCACTATCAATCGATTAAATTTAATGGAGTGGTTCAGCAAAAGAAAGAGTTTCCCGCAAACCAACAAAAAAAATTTGGATAAAAACTATAGGGAAAGTAAACAATCGGAGAAGGATCCACATTTCCTCCCGAAAAAGATTTAGCCAAAAATACAAAAAATCCTTGCGGCGTAGGGAACCACAGCCATAAGAAATTTCTCAATCAAAATCCTAACCCCTCTCCCACTGTTTTTCTTTAATATGTATAGTAGAGTAATTAAAAAATTACAAGTAAAAAATAATTGAAGCAAAGGGTTCAATATTGGAAAAAAATCCAAAAGAAATGTGTAATGTATTGGTGAAAGTTGTTAACCTTGAAAGTGGAGTAAGTCTTGGGTGAAAGTAGCTTTATAAGTACAAATGTGAGAAAGTTCTGGGAACTTTTTACAAATTCATGATTCAATTTAAATTGGAAAGGAAGAAGGAGAACAGTGATTTTTTTTCTCTCTCTATACATATTTTTATACAACTCGAGTAACTTTGATTGGAAAAGGTTGGGAAAAGAGGGGGGTGTAAGGAATTGGGTGTGTTTGTCTCTGAGTGTGGATGAGGATGCAATCGGAAGTTATTTGAGTGGTGAAGTGGAAAAAACTAATCCGGTGGTGTAGGGGAAAGTCTTTCTCTAAAGCGATTTGATATTTATTGGAAAAGCTGTAGTCAATTGAACCACCATTGGTTTTTTAAGGAGAATGTAAAAAAATAAGAAGAACAAAGAAACCTTTTCAAGAATCCATAAAACAGTTTTCTCAAAGAGTTGAGAAGAATCACCAAACATCTTCTTTCGGTATTCTTTGAGTCTTAGAAAAACATTGGAGAATCTGCAAGAATTTCAACAACATCCTTCTCAACATATATGTACATATAGGAGACAGTATATGAGGACAAAAGCTATATACATACAACGAAAACGCTTTTTTTTCCTTGAGAATCCTCGCGCTTGGTTTTTTTATATATAAGTTCTACTACATATATATCTCCCTATATATATTTATATGTATATACATATATACATGTATACATATATCTACTCATTATTAGCTACTTTCTCTCCGTGGTTCTTTTAAGGGTCTAAGTTTGCAGGTCAGCTAGTTCATGTTCGATGGCCATACACGTGGTCTTAATTATATCCCGCTTCATTATTTTCCTTTCCCAACCACTTTTCTCTCCCTTTTCTTCTCCTTTCTTTTTCCCTCCTGCTGTATTTATTGAGTTGTCTCCCCTACACTGGACTATTATTAACATTAGCTCTCCTATACGCAGCCACCCAACTCTTTTTCCCTTTCTTTCTCTCACACACACACTCCCTCCCATACAACTTTTTTTTTCTTTCCAAGTCAGACTCCTCAATTTTTTCTACTATACTATCTCTCTCTCCATCTCTCACCTCAGAGCTCCAGAAAAAGCTATTCCAGTGAGGTACAGAGAGAG
Source organism: Spatulosminthurus flaviceps (assembly GCA_034693705.1). Classification (NCBI taxonomy): domain Eukaryota; kingdom Metazoa; phylum Arthropoda; class Collembola; order Symphypleona; family Sminthuridae; genus Spatulosminthurus; species Spatulosminthurus flaviceps. The sequence goes on from JAQFXU010001073.1 coordinate 18,741, forward strand.
ACCAATTTGGGAAAAATAAATTTGTCTCTCAACACCAGTATTTAATGTAGGTAATGACTTAATTAGTTTTAGCTCACCTCAACGAGATTTCTTCCCCTATCACACTAAAAAATGACGCAATGTCTTGAACGTAGAAGTCATTGTTGGTTATGGTCCGGTTAATAAATAACTTGAGCTGCTGAGTGTCGTTTCGGAAGTCAAATTCCTCTCTGTAAAAACAATAATAGTCACAAGTTGAAATTATGTAACCACTTAAGCTATCTATGTAGAGCCACGGAGGGACATTACTCATTTCAATTTTAGGGGATTCCCACTGTGGCATTGGGAGTTTCCTTTTGGTTAAAAAAAATATATTATATCAAATTTACCAGGAAATAAATCAGAGGAAATTACCCGTACTTTCCCTCTCATAGAAGTATAGTAGGTACATAAGTATGATAGTATAGTTGCTCCAGTATAGTATAGTTATATTGTGGTAGTAAACATGGGAATTTTTTTTTATTCTCTCTAGCGACTATCTTCCGTAATATGTTATCTAATTTGAGCCAACTACCATTACTAAACAGGCTATATAGTAGTAAATGAGAGTGGATGTTTACATTGTAGGGAAGTAGGGAGAAAGTGTGGGGGAAAATGGAAGCTAACACGTTGCCATAATAAATCATAAAAGCGGGTACCAGATTGTAGACCACAAAGCCTCTCTCTCATCAAACCACACTGGTGAGGGCTTTCTAGCAAAAGTTAAAAAGACAGATACAAATGGAGAGGTTGTCCGAAATTTAATGAATTCATATAAGCAAAAGCTTCAACTTCCTAATGAAACCCTCCGTCCACCAAACTTGATTTGCCTTGGTCGTCAACACAATGCAAAACAAAAGAGGAGTGGAATGACGGGGAAAGGTCGGGCTTTGGGCTTAAATTGAAAATTTTACTCCTATCCTCCATCCTCATATTCAATAACCTTCAATTATTTATGCTTGTAGGATTTTACTCTCTTTCTATATAAATGCATATAGCTTACAGCTAAAATGACTTGTTTAACAATTTCCGCGAGTTAATTTCCGCGTCAGTAAAAGTCTGTAATTTCTCTTGTACTTTGCCCATACACTATAAACGTATACAACGTTAGATAATGCACTTTTCCTCTGCACTTAATGCTACACTTTCACTTCCAATGGTTTTGTACAACCATGCAGTTTTTATGCATGTGCATTATGTATGTACTGCTGTGTACTGCATGTTATGCATGTGTACTGCTGTTACAATTTATTTTCCTTTCTCTTTCCATTCAGGGTCAGAGGGAAAAAAATGTTGGAGTACGTCTGGTGTATCCATATCTGTAGGGAGGGGTAGGGATGAGAGTGAAAGTTCGCACATTACAATTACATAAGTTATACTTTATGGGGAGAAAGCATGAAAATATTTTGTCTCACAATGTTTTTGATGTTGGCTGAGATTGAGCATGTATGTATAAACATTGTGCATCCAAATATTTGCCAACTTTAATAATGGACGAGACAAAGAACCTTGGGATAGCTTTTGTTTTTGACTTGAAAGTCAGGAGAGAACTGGACGGCAGTGTATAGGTTGAGTAGGATAGGATTAATATTATAAAGGGATTTTGTAAAGGATGTAGATTATATATGGGGGAGATAAAAGAGAGAGAGAGAGGTGAATTTTCGGAAAGAGAGAAACGGATGAAAAGATTTTTTTTCTGGAGGATGTTGCTACTGAACTGAAGTGCAGAGTAATTTGGGGTGAGACAGGTTCATGTGTGTGTGTCATGTTGCGTAGGCTGATGGGATGAGAGTATACATAAAATCTTAAAAGGATTGTTACATATATCAACGTTGTATCGAAATGATAGAGGAAAATTCAAAAGGACTAGGAAGTAACTCTGTGAGGAGATAAGTGACTTTGAACTCTTGAGGTTCAATTGTCGAGGTGAGTTCACTTGACTGATCAAAATTTGTCAAGACTCAGCAGACTCGGGAGTTTTTTCTTCCTCTCTCTCTCTCTCTCTCTCTCACTCGTGGGTGGGGAGGGGAATGAATGGAATGAAGAAGATGACGGCGTAAGGAAGAGTTTATTGAGGTCTACAGCATAAATAGTAAAATGTCTCCCCCTTGGTTAACAATTTGTGTGTTTGTGTAACAGCCGGAATGACGAGGTGCGTACCTCATTTCCTGTATGAACGGTCCAATAGTGGTTTTGGCATCTTCCCATATTTGCTGAGTAACTTCTGAGGCCTGACTGGAAAGGGCGAGAAGCAATTTGTCGCTCTGTTGACTCCAAGCATTTCTCACTTCGTCTGACTTCTTTCTATATGATTCCTGTAGAATTAACCCAGCCAGCATTTATTCAGTTCCAAAATTTCCAAAGAGATATATCTTAACTTTCTAGATCCTCCATTGAACTCTCTATTATTACTTGAACACCATTCCTTACTCCCCATATCACTTTCCTTTTCCTTCGACTACCATTGCAATAGCACTTTGATAGCCCAAAGTACTGCTCCATTCCTAGCACCACTACTCCTATACAACCTTTTGTGCAGTAGTAGTGCAACAATTCGTATGTACTTACAGATACTAAATGTCCCGTGGTATCTACAGGAGTACTTAAATAGGTAGAGGGATTCAAATCCAGATAAAGTCTTTTATTTGTCAAGTTTGTCGAGGAAAGAGAGAGAGAGAAGAAAAAAGAAGATATGTACCTCCAAATCATCAAGGAGATCAGGACGCCATTTCAACCTGGAACTTATCAGTCTTGAATGGTTTAGTCGGAGGAAGAAGTTAACGTCCGAGAATCGGTAGTTATCATATGATTCGGAAATGTCCCACTTTACATTACGCGTATCAATAACACCTCCTTCACTCAACAAGCCATTGGCTAGGCCTGGAAAAGATTAAAATAACACATTTTTAGCGTTAAAAATATAGGCAAATAAAAAAAACACTATTCTTCCCCTCCCTCCCTGCACAACTCTTGTATTCATCCCAAATTACATCACCACCTGTCAAGAAAAACAGGTCCTTTTGTAATGAACCCCTATTGGGCAAAGCTCATTGAAATCAATGAAACATTTGATGATATGTACTTATAGCATATGGGAGCAGGAGAGGGAAGCTAAAGAGAAATTGATAACAATAGAGGCCGTGGAAATACCTGGGCCGTGGAAAATCCTCAGATCATAATAGGGTTTATTCAAATCCAAGTTCAATGCTGCGTTACAAATAGGTTCCCCTGTGCGTACCTCAGCTTGAGCCTGGTATCTTGGATTATGTCCAGTAACATTGGCCATGACATTAAATTGGTCATCAGGAGTTTCCACCTGTGCTAGAAAAAAACCAATTCTAAATTAGCCTCACATATATAGCTACATGTGCTTATAGATATATCTACATACATCCATATACGTACATAACCTCCTTGTTCTCTCGAGGCTGAAGAAAGTTGGAGGTTGATTGAAACAAGCGCTGACATTTCAAGACAGGGTGACACAAACCCTTGGATTTACGGGAATTTCGAGGGGGGAAAGCTGTGGCAAAAGGAAATCTTGTCTACACATGGGAGCATTACATGTACATACATTTATGTTCACATAACAGGGACGGATACACACTCATCGGGTAGCTCTATCTATGTACGCTATAAATACAGCTGGGAAAAATTCCTTGTATAGCCGAAAAAGAAAGCATATAGGAACCATCTCCTCCATGTATTGGACGTAGGCAAGGATTAAGGTTTCTATATACGATGCTCGCCTCCAGGTACGTATATACACATGTATGTGACAGAAGGTAGATATATGTAACGGGGAAGTAGGAAGGAGGAGAAAGTAGGTAGGAGAAAGAAAGTGAGAGAAATAAGACGAACCATTATATAAAGCTTCCTGAGTTGCTTAAATAATTCAAAGGCAATCTTGTTTTTTTGCGGAAGTTTCCCCCTGTTTTTCAAGTCTATCAGAGTGATAATCGATAGTTCTTGGGATGAATGTCGATTCGTATGGAGAGCTCTCAGATCAAAACTAGGGCAGACAAAACGACGAAGAACCGGAAAAAAAGAAGAAAAAAAAGACAGAATTATCACATGTAGAAAGAACGAGAGAGAGAGAGAGAGTTAGTAGTACGTTATGGTACATGTGTATGTGTGTGGTATAGGGGTGAAAAAAAACTTTCAATACAATATTAATGAATAACTCATGCTCACTTTGTCGCCGAATGCTGGAGTCTCACATCCGTTGTAAGGTTCCATTGTAAGTTGGCATGGAGTTGAGGCACGGCTAAAGCTTTCATAAGGAAAGTAACTTTTCTGTTCGCATCTCCCGAGTAGTCCAGTGAAAGCTTCCCTTCCATGGATTCTCCTTTGACAAAACGGATTTCACCTGATGTGAGAATATCCTGCATACAAGAATGAATGAATGAGAGAAAGTGGAGAAAGTCTTAGAATAAGGAGAAGAAGGAGAAGATGAAGAAAAAAAGAGGGGGAAAATAGTACGGAAGTCTTAGAAAAAGGTTGAAGGAAGGAACTAGTAATGAAATCTCAAGATTTTACATATAATCTTAAAAATGTCTTTTCTTTCTTCCTTCCTTTCTTTCTTTCTTTCTATCTCGATCTCATTGACTTTTTGAACCCACCTGACTTAAGGAAGGATGTTTGATAATCAAATTCATTCGTCTTGTTAGTTGCTCCGTGGGACGACCTTCCTCTTGGAAACTTAAAATTCCAACTAATTTCCGCGTACTTTTCTTTGAGTTAGGATTTAATTCTGTCGTTAGTTTTATAGAACGGCCTTGTTCAAGATAACTTGAGCCTAGAGTTATTTCTCGCATCGGATACGTTAACTTCAAGGATCCATTGTGCTCTACTTTTCCACTCTGTCAAACACAGAGACAGAGACAGAAGCATTTACATTTACGTACATACACATATACATATGTAATGTACATGATAAAGTAAGCATTTCCAGTTACAGTCCATCTACTTTCCACTATCTCATAATTACAGCAATAGTAAAACTTTACTTCCCAAATTCATAGTTCCATAATATGCATGTAATGTTTGAGCATACAGATAGGTATGTGTATGTAAAAATGTGACAAAAAATATTATCTCACGGTTGTCAAGTTTGAAATATCCAAGTTATAGCCAATCCAAGAGTCAGGATTCCAATTGAAACGACAATTATGTAAAAATTTATGGTCCAAAAACTCATAATTGGTTATTAACTCCAGTTTCCGTGATGGATGGGCTCCTGCGCTTAGAAGAATTAAAGTCACTTATTAATTAAAATCCATAGTTCATTTTTTGTTCTATTAATACCAATGAAAAATAAATTTACCCATGAATTTCATATAGGACATATTTTAATAATTTATTATTACAGATATAGATACTAAAAAGCACTGAGCCATGTCAAGATAAGAGAATACTCCATTCCCTTACCTAGCAATGTAATTGTCCTTCCATTAAAATCCGTGTCAATTTTCACCTCCAGTTTAAGCCTATTAGATTGAGGTTGAAGTAAATCATATACTTCTGCAGATCGCCTTGTCTATAAAAAAAAAAAGAGAGAGAGAAAAATCAAAAGCTTTATGTATGTAGACATAAATTGGTGTATAAGAAAAAAGAGGGGTGAGCTTTTGGGAGAGAGAGAGAGAGAGAAAAGGGAAAAAAAGTTTTGAAAAACTTTTTAACAACAATAAAAGTGAAAGAAACAATCTGGAGAAAGTCCCCCGAAAAGAATGACGATTGTGCATAGGAACATGCAGAGACCTATACCGTCACATTATAGCAGGTCTAATGTTCGCGTGTGTTTTCTAATGAGTCCTTGAACGACTTCATTATGAAACTTTTCCCTAAGACTTTCTCATTAGTTTATTCACCTGTCATTGAATGATAATAAGTACAATGGGGAAGGGAGGAGGAAAGTAGAAAGAAAAAAAAGAAAGAACTTTAAGAGCAACGAGCAAGTTTTTTCTCAATAGGTAAATATATGATTTTTTCTAATAGTTATATAAAATACATTGCTGGTATATGTCAGATTTTTGCCTGTGGATGGACAGGTAATGCTCGTACCATGCAACAGAGAGAGAGAGAGAGGAAATAGCTAAGTATCTTTGTTCTTGTTGCTTACTTTCTCCATATGACTGTAGTAAGAAAGAAAGAGAGAGAGAGAGAAAGAGAAAGTAGTAAGTTTTAAGCATGTGATTGTGAACTTACAGCAATGGGGAAATTCTCGCCGTTGTAACCTCCACTATAGTTATATTGATACAATGTGATCAGTCCAAAAGGCCAGAAATGGTTGTCCAGCTCAAGAGTAGTTTCTTTCTTTTCAGCTCCAGCGGAAGACATGCCCTCAAAGTGGTAATGGGAGCCGATCAATTTCTCAGAGTTCCATTCAATCCGTAATTTCCCGTCTGTATTCATAGCTTCGTGCTGTATCCCAACCGACGACCAGAACGACGAGCACCCACCCCAAACAAGTCACCACAGGTTAGTTTCCTTATCCCACCAATATTACTTTCTCCAACGTATAGAAATAGATACGTGGGAACATAGTCAAAATTCCTATATACTTTTTATAGGATCTAAAACCATTATTTTTCATATACATAAGTTTATAAATTGCATAGCTATACATGTATACACATATAGGTGCGTAGTAGCGTGCAAAAGAAAGTAACTTTCTCTTTTTTCCCCAAATACATGGGATAAATTACACACAACCCCAAACACACACACATATAGCCTTGGACAAATGGCATCAGGTCAACATAATATTTACTGTTATTTCTTCCATTTATCCTCCAGATTTTAAAACAGAGACAACAATTTTACTGATAGCTTTTACATAATGAGATTTATGTAAATCCTACCGATAGCTCTTCCTCATGGGAATCTTATTAGAAACTCTGGCCTTGTAAGGCTCCATTCTCCTCCTCTGAGAAAAAAATGGGGGGAAAAATATCCAGTTAAAATAGAGAGTCTTTACAGTTTGGAAAGACTTTGATGGTTGTAGTAGTGCGGGGTGGTGTATGTATAGGAAGCCGGTAAATGTCAGGAACAAACCCGTACACATTATAGAACTTGTAGATAAAAACCTACAAACAACTAACTATGGAGCAATAGCCCATTAGTAATGATTGCCGACAAGGTTATTACTCCGAGGTCATTGTAGAGCTGAAGTCAATTTTAGTTCCTGATAGCTTTTCCCTTTCTCCCTACCTTTGCATACTCAAAGACTCCATATATCCTATACGGAAACCTAGGAGTGAGAGAGAGAATGAGAGAGAGTAAAGAGAAAATAGTGGAGGGAAGGGAACGGAAAAATATAGAAAGGGGGAGTTTTGGTCAAGATCAAATGAGTTGAAAACAGAGCTAATTAATAGGCTCCTCATCGCTTTCAACGACCTATATACTCGGCCGGATATGATCAAAGCTTTCTCTACACCCGCACCCTCAAAATGGGGGAAAACCCTTAACAACAGCTTCCCTTCTTTCCATACATGTACGTAATACAACTGCGGATATTAATAGGAAACATACACATTTACGTATAAATCCCTCTCCACAAAGGAGGTTACAATCAACCCATTGAAGATCCGATTCTCCTTTTATAGACCCATCGCATAATTACATAAGGCCAATTGAGCTCCATTCGAGTGATAAATGTGTCCACAACTTTGTCATAGAATTTATATAAACCCTTGCTTTGACTTTTTTTAGATACATTTCCTCATATCAGCCGGCCATATATTTTCGCGATATATTTTCCTAGAGGAATTTTTCCAACCTGAAATTCCTCCTTCAAAATTACATAAACAAATTGAGGGGCTAACATCACATTAAGGAATGATAATGATTTCCCATTAAATGAAACAATTTAAAAATTTTACTTAGCAATGAACCTACTAAAAAAAACAGTGGGTGGAAAAATTCTGGGTAAAAAGCGTTATTTGGTTTGGTGTGTAACAAAATGAAGAATAAATCCTAAAATGGGGGATTATTTCAAACAAGAGGAACAAGTTGTGAGAGGAGGGAATAATAACGCGTGTGTAACAGTGCAACGCGAGAGGGAAAGCTCTTTCAGGATTTTCATTAATTGTCATCCTCACTGTGTAGCATTTAAGGATATGAGTGAGTTGTAAATAGGATGACATTGAATATTAAGTGCTTAACTATGAGCTCATAAAAGGGAAATGTAATGGGCTCAGAATTTTCATTTTCACATACACAACGCATTGAATTATAAAATGGCCTTTTATCTTTCTCATAGATCTTTATATGTTATACTGAGCTGTATAAAAATATAGCTGAAAAAGGAGCATTGGTGGGATTGGGAAAGAATACTATAGTGTTGTTAAATATACATGAGGAGCTTACTATTTTCACCCAATCCCTTCCCCTCCTTGTCTAATACTTAGATTTAGGCAAGCATGTATTTAGAAATGTGAGGAAATTTAATTTCCATGTACATTTTTAATTTGTAGTAGCAGGGGAATGATACAATTACTAATATGTGAGTTTTGAGGAAGAGCTTTTCTTGGAAATTTAAACAAGGATTTGTACATACCTCGTAAGATAGTTCAGTAAAAGCCGACTGAGCATTGGTGAAAGGCAATTTGGTAGTAAGGGATCCCCCGAGCTTGATCAATTCTTCAATAGTCTCATACTCGAAATTATAATCCACGGATGTTTCTTCTGTACCCCAATGACCTCCATAAAATCCTTGGTAAGAATTTCTGTTGGAAAAAGATTCTTTGACTCTTCTTAACCTTTAGTTTCTCTTTTTCTCCCCTCATCCACTTTCACTTTCTCCCATCAACCACTCATTCGTCTTAAAAGGCAGACAAAAGGCTCTTTAATATTAGCTCTTGTTCTATTTAATTGTCTTCAATTCCCTCACTCATGTATGTAAGAAACTATGTAATTTCTTAAAAAAGAGCCAAAGGTATAAAGATATACTTTCTTTTTTATACAAATATACATACGGCATTTATAAAATTCTCTCTTACATCGAAAACTCATTCTGACAGGAATTACAGCAATAGGCTGAAACTTTCTGGGAAAAAATCCTCTACATTTTCCTTATTCTTAGCTATTTGTAGTTTGTACTTCCAACTAAAAAAAACCATGTAAAAGAGGAATCTTGGAGGAATTGAAAATTACCAACTTACTCTTGAATTTTAGTGAACACACGAAGGCTTGCCGTAGATACATTAGCGTAGAATTTAGATAGGCCAGTGATATTCACAATGACATCATTGTCTTGTAGACTATTAACAAAAAGTTCCAAATCCACCGTCAATGGATTCACACTTGAGCCCATCTCGACCCTGTTGTGGAGTGGAGAGCAAACAATGGAATTCATTGTAATAGAACAGCAAAAATTCAAATGTAAATCTTACAAATTTATTCACAAAATACCAAAAAAAGAAAAGTTATTGGATTTTATAGTCGTCTCAATTTGAAAAAATAAAGAAAGCGGAGAAAGTAAATGGACAGTAAAAAAATCCAACTAGAGAAAAAGTAGGCGATAAAAAAAAGCAAGGATAAAAGTCAAAGCTGGGGAAAGGTAAGTGAGCCAAAAAGGGGTGAAAGTAATGGGAGAAAAGAAGTTAAGAAAAAAAGTGAAAGTTAAGCAAGAGTTGAGCTCAAAACATAGCAAGGGAAGAAATTGAACAATCAAAAAAGTTAAAAGAGGCAAAGTGCAAGTATGTAGTAGTAAAAAAAAAGACCAAATAAAGTGAAAAATAGTGAACAATAGAAAGATAATAGGGAGACATTTGGAGGGGAGAAAGGTGAAAATATAGGAGGATTTAGAAAGTAAAAAAAATAAATTCTAACTGGAGATATGGAGTGGAGGGTAAAAAAAGTCAATGTAAAAGAAAAAGATACTGCTACTTTAGGAGAAGGAAAAGGAGAAAGTTTTTTTGGATTTGAGATGATAGTATTCGTATCTGCATATAGTAGAGCTGTAGTCGTATCATATACATGGTAATTACCGAGCTTTGTGAAGACCAGATATTTTATTAAAAGTTCCATCCAAAAGTAGATTGACTTCTCTCTCAGCCTCTCCTTGAATACTCTCGGCCCTTCCCAGCCTGCTCCTCATCTTTGGATTGAAGAGTTGTAGGTGTAATTCATTGCGTTGGTGGGTGAAAGAGCAATTAAATTTTGATTGCAACAAGGAAAAGTCGTCCTCTCCCCATTTCGCCTCCGCCTCCCCACCTAATGAGTTCTCTCCTCTCGTTAACTATAACATGTATGTACAAATTAATCAATTAGCTCATTCCGTATTTACTCTATAGGTTTTTTTTACTCCAAGATTTAAAGGGAAAAAATACTCGTTTCTTTTATTTTCGTCCCTCCTCTTCCCATATATAAAATTATATATTTCCTACATACAATAAGGGAAGCTCTTACGAAGGACTAAGCTATTTTCTCCATAAGAAAATAAGAGACACAGCTGATGCCCACTGGGAAGAACCCATCCTTTCTATTTACTTTATATGTACATTGTGGAATAACTGACATTCCAGTGGAATCCTTTGTGTGAACTGGAGGAGTTTCACATTCCTTACATTGCTCGCGTATTTACTCTCTTTCAGAATGCTACTCAATACTTCCCTCAATCCTATTATGATACTACACCTGTTTAAGTGCTTTCATTTACTAATCAAAATATCCATCTCTCTCTCTCTCTCTATTTTCCCCATCCTTATTACACACATTAGCTTGGGTTATCTTTTCTACCCACACTCAAACCCAACTCATGTGTCACCAATTACTCAAAATGAGAAATATAGCCACTTTTTCTTTTCATTTTTTCCTCTCTCTCTCTCCCTTGTAACTTTCTCCTCCATTTTACTTTCACTCACTCCGCTATATTCCTTCTATACATAATAACCTAAAGGCTTCAAGTCCTGCTGGTCTATATATGTTCTATAAGTAGGTCCTCTGTAAGAGTATCCTAAAAAAAGTTGTAGTATAGAAAAATGTGGAGATAAAAATCCATATGCACATGGCCAAGGATAAACAAATGTTGGTTTTTAAGCCTGTTCAAACATTTACAGAGATTTTTCTTATCCTTTAGTTTAGATATGTATTTTCCCCTTGATATGAGAATTTTTTTTGTATGAAACAAGAGATATAATACTCTTGCCCAGGAACAGATTCGTACATGTATAATGGACTGACTGAGTAAAAATGACACTCAATCCTAACTTTCCAACCATTTACCCTCTTACGCTACTCTCTCTCTCTCTCTCTCTCGTCGTGTTTACAAGTGTCTTCTCTTTTCCATGAAAAAAATATATCTACACAAACGACTATCATGTCCTACAAACGACTGCTCGTTAGGCTTTAAACCTTTGAAAAAAAATCCACGGGAAAGGATACAAATTTCAAGATAAAACTTTTCAAGCCATGCACAATTTTTCAATGGATTCACTTTATGGACTTGAAATGTTTTTAAGGGGAGTTTTTTAAAGGTTTTTTTTATGTTTTTTTTTAAATAAAAAAGAGGATAAACGTTAAGCTCACCTGAAGTGAGGATGTAAAGCGTTGGTGTGGAGGCTCGTTTGTGGCCTCTAGAAGTACTTGAATATTCTCCAAGTTCTCATCAAAGGTCCCTTTCATTTCTAACGTTTGACTTGTTTGTGGTAAAGATGAGGTTATCTTGATATCCAAGGTTTCAGCTTCCTTTCCAATAAGCAGGGAGCTACCGAGGCTGGAATTCATGTTTAGTATGTATTAATTGATTGGGATGAACAAAAGTGTTAGCATTGTTTTGGGAAATTCCCACACACAGTAGGATTGGATATCTTATCTCTTTGTGACAGTCACATATGTGGGAACCTCTATTGATAGTGGCTGGATAATTCTGGGTCTTCCTCTCTCACCCAATCTCTCTCTCTCTCTCGCTTTTTCTTTGTGTACACAGGAATTTTGAATGGGAGGAATGACGCAAAAAGATATAATTCAAATAAGGCATAATACGGAAATAAAATATGACTAATGGAAAGGGAAGTTTCACATAATTAAATTTACTAGGAAATAATAGCTACCAAAAGCCACACGACTGGATAACTTAGTAAATTTAGCAAATGTGAGCTTTTCCACAAGGAAAATTGACTTTCACCTTCCTTTAGTATTTTACTAGAACTCCTTTGTCGGTTCATTAAAAGGGACAGGTATAAATGTATGGAATTTAATCCCAAATAATTTAATCTGAATAAATTTAATATAATAATTAAATTCGTAACACATTTTCATAAATTTAGGATAATAATTGATGTTATTTAAAACATATTCATCGTACGTAATTTAATTATAATATATGGAAATGGATTAAGGATAGAAGAGCAAATAAAAATGTACTGGGTGGAAAAACTGGTATGAATGCAGTGAATATTTTTTCTACAAACCTAGCTCTAAATCTAAGCTTTGGGGAATTTATTTAAATATAAAGCTTGGAAAAATCCCGCCAAAAATCCCGGGGAGAAAGTTTGAACGAAACGAATTAGTTTTGTTTGATTTGAACATTAAGTTTTATAGTTACATCTTTTTGCATAAGGCCTTGGTGTGTTGAGGGAGAATGAGATGGGGAGAGAGAGAGAGAGAGAAAGAAAGAGAAAGCAAGAGCAGAGGGCGAAAAAGAATAATAGGAAAGGATAAGATCCAATATGAAAAGTTTAAGCAGTTAGACAATGTTGAGCTCACCGAACATCGGACGTTTGGAGAAAGAAGACTGAGTCGACCCTGGAGAGAAATTCCAACGTGGGGATTTCATTGCGAATTTTCAACTTTAAAAAGTTTTTCTTGGGTAGCGGAGTAGAGGGTAGTAGAATGTGGTAGCTGGAGTTACACTGAATATCAAAGCTATTCCACTCCTCTATGATCCAAGATGTCGTGATGTCTATAGATCCACTGGGAGTTTTGCTAGTCACTGTCGCTTTCTTGACATTCAGGAGTGATGAGCCCATTCTGTATCGAGACAGCTCATGTCATAATATAATGTGTCCTCCACTTACTTCCTCACACTGCACAAATAACATCCTTGCACACACACACACACACATACACGCACATACACACAATACATGTGTTACCCCTTATGTACATTTACACTAGCCCCGAACACACATGCTTATGTTGAGGGCTTTTATCTAGAATCCTATATGTATGTATATAAATGTAAAGATTAATATATAGTTGAGAACTGGACGCGCCGTACTTTCTCCGGAGATGTAGCAAATGACAAAAATACAGCCCTTTTGTCAGCTTTCACTTTCCTTCTAACTCTTTTGTCAACTTTTCTCTCACTCATACAAATCCTCCTTTAGAATCCCCAAAAAACAATATGAACTCTCAATATTTCTGAAAGGATGAAAAAATGTTCAATCCTCCAGGATGTCCTACCCCCTTTGATAAAAATTGTTTTGAAAGCTATCTAAGCTCATAAATTTAAAATGTCTTCCTATAGGAACAATTCTTGTAAATTGACAATTACCGGAGGAAAAAAACATTTAAGGTCCATTCATTTTTCTCTGATTATAATATTTATGAGAATGGTAAAGTTAGAATAATTATTACTACCGACGGTCTTGGGGAGAAAGTACTCTTATATAAAATACGTAAGGGAAAATTGGAGAAAGCTCAAGGTTATTGGAGAAAGCAAGCTCTTGAGGGAGAGGGAAAACAATGCTTTTATATGGCTACATCAGAGTTTCAAATGGGAGAAGGGGAAGGAGATAAAAAGAAAATTGTATAAATAATTAACTGGTTGAGCATTTGTCAATGAAGGAAATAGAAAGTTGGAGGTAATAAAAATGAGTCGTGAAAACTCTCGGGAAGTTGTTAGCGTCAAATGGGTAGGAGTAAATGCGCCTTGGAGAGAAATGACTTTGAGAGAAGTAGACGTGTGTGTACTCACTCCAGGGAACCATCGACTTCTATCGATGCAAAATTTTTTAGTGGTGTTTTCCCTCTGATTTTTACTTCCAACCGGTCACTTTCTCCCGTACTTTCCTCTCCCTCATCTTCGGACTCAACTACCGGCATTTCCACCAGCAATTCCCAATGCTCGTAGTTCTCGAAAGGTGTGTCAACCTGTTGGATAGAATTTTACATGTATCTTCTTCCCAATTGTGTATGGAAGACATTTTTTTAAATTGACTTAGAGAGCAGACAAGAGTGGAAATGAGAAAAAAATTCTTGGGCAACTTTGATTAAAACTTTTCTCCCCTCTCACATTTCCCCTATTAGAGAAACGGGTTGTTCAGGGGAAGTGAAAGTCGGAGAAAGCAAGTGAAAGTCCGAGAAAGGGGATGAGTGAAAGGAAAGTCAGTTTAATGGGGAAAGTGAGAGTAATTTGGAAAAGTTGTAAATCATGAAAGCAGGTAAGGTTAGGGATGGCTCGTGGAAATAGCTATGGAAGTAAGGGGGAAAGTGACAGGGAAGAATTCCGGGAGTAAATGACTCAATGAGGTTTTATAGAGAGTACAAAGTAGCTTTGGGTAAGAAGATTTGAGAAGTAATGCTTTTGTCGACTTTGTATTTACTACACTTAACAGGAGCTCACTTTCACATCCAACTCTTGGAATCGATTCTGAGGGAATTTGATGAGAAGTGATGCCGTCAGCTTCTCCCCACCGTTCCAGTCAATGAGGCCATTGCCTTTGAGTTGGTCTGGCGTTTTGAGTAGTGAAACTGTCATATTTCCTGGAGCGTGCACTCTCAATGAGGACATCACCGTCCCTGTTACCTGCACAATACATGATAGATGAAAATAATGCATATGCATAAGAAAATTTCCATATTCTATCCATGCCATAACGTATGCAACTTGGACATTTTAACAATACCAATTTTGTTTACATCAAATGGAAAAACAAGGGCATCAAGCTTTTGTTTGCAGAGAGAAAGTACTCTATGGTTTAACTACAGACGGGAAGAGACAATGTTAAATGAAATGGCGAGTTTAGGTTAGCTTAAGCGAAGCAGGGAAGGTTGTCAAAGGAAAAAGAGCGTTCCTCACGACTGACGTTAACTTACTTGAGTAGGCCACTTATCTTGCATCAGAGACACGACATCAATTTGTATATCTCCATTACCACTTGTGGCCGTCATGGCCGCCGTGATGCTCCTCTTTGATCCATCCGCTCCTTCTTCCACATCTCCTTTCATTTCTAATTTCCTGTGTGTAAACAGAACATGGTAGAGGTAACACCAATTCTCAACCAAATCCCCACAAAAGCAAGCTTTTCACATTAGTATTGACACAGAATCCTTCATTTCCACATTACCCACACACGTACAAACACAAAACACGAGACAGTATTGACTGACTGAGAGGAAAATATTGTTCAGAGATTGTTCAAAGGTTTTTCGTGTATCCATTCTTATACTATTATTGTATTGTATCTATGTGCGGAGAGAGAGAGAGAGAGAGAGAGGGAAAGAGAGCAAACCTAAGTATCTCAAAGGGTGACTCAAGATCCATATTAAAATTTTTTGGACTGATCAAAACGTTGGCATCCAATTTGCCGAGATGGGAATTTTCAAGCTCCACACCCACCGTACACATCTCATCATCCTCGTTCTCAGCGTAGATAATCTGACCGTATTGCACTTCAAAATCTTCAAAGGGCGTTTGGATTTCGGTGCGCCCTCGGAAATAATTCGACCGGTGCTCCCAACTTGATGCTAATGAAATCTAAAAGCATTCCAAATTACTAATTTATTCTTGAAATTATTCAATTTCCGCAGATCCTTCCTTATCATTAGTGCTGCGCACATGGTCAAGTAAAACTCGTGTACTTCAAGTCATGGTCAAGTTCGGGTCATGTTCAAGTAATTTCTTTATACTTGAGCCTTTCGGGTCATGTTCAGGATTCATGATATCCTGACCATGAATTTTTGCGTCAAGTCAAGTTCG